>NIUQ01001910.1:0-27151 GCA_002796945.1 Plectus sambesii
AAAAAATCTCCTGCCAATTTGAGAAACAGGAGTATTGCGTAGTGCTGTGTAGTGATGTTTAGAAATGCCCAAATTCTCTAAACTAATGCCTATTTTCTCTGTCCGTGTACCCGAACGACATCTGGCTTGCGTTGAATTACGCGAGTGCGTTAACAAAAAACAAGCTTGTTTTTCGCTAGTGCAACAGTTGTCCTTATGCGAAAACAAGATCTGTTTTTGCGTTAGTTGTGCAAAATCAAGCTCTGTTTTCAGATAGTGAGCGCGTTGTGCACTATGCAGAAACAAACTTTGTTTTTTGTTAACGTGCTCAAGCGGACTTTGTGAGGGCGGATCGAGGCGGGCGGGCTTAATGGACGGTCCCTCTAAATTCCTTTAATGAATTCTTGCTCAAGGATGAAGTTCGACCCTCCTAAAAAGTTTATACTGGGCAAAGGTTACATCTTGGAGAGTAATGTAAAATGGCCGCCATAGTACTAGAGCTGCTTGATAAAAAACTTGTTACGGCCGGTAAAGAATAGAAAATTCCGCTATTAAATGCTAACGGTCGTAAATGGAGGTCAATTAATAGGTCGATAAAGAAAGCTATTGATATTTAATATGAGTGGTGGATAATGAAAGATTAATTACATGTTTAATTAGACCGCAGTCATATTATATTAGAAGGCTGAGGTCAATGGTTAAGTGTCACTTAATAGCAAGCGTGAGTGGCTAGTTCATTCAATTCTTTTAAAGACCTTAAATAACCAGAGACTGGTAGTTCATAGAGCGTTTTGAAATTAAGAGATACCAGAGGGTGCTTGGAGGTCAAGAAAGTTGGTAAGCATACATCTAAGAACTAGAGCGAACCGCTAAAATTTTTATTAGCCACCTAAATAGTTATTATTTTGTCGGCAGCACGCGTCAAATGTTTTCCCGGCCGTTTAAATTTAAAAGTTAATTTACCGTCCAATTTCATTAATTATGAAGGGCATTAAGATATTTACGCCCTTTGTCCGTCAGATTGGGTCTGGTCCGATCACTGATTTTAGGAGTGCTGCGCAAAAGCAAATTAATCAATGGATCCCTCAAGTTGCTTTTAAAAGTATCACGTAAGCTCGGTTTATACCGTAAATCCGCCACTATATGCCTGAGAGGATTATTTTTCAAACTAGGCCTTGAGGAGACCCCTTATTGGAAGATGAGCGTTTTTAACTTCAACCAATGCTTGAACTGGGTGCTCATTAGAGAGAGAGAGGACATCTCTTTCTTTCATTTGACACTTTTACTGAGAACATCACTCATTAATTAAAAGATTGAGAGATATTGGTAGACGAATTTGAATAGGAGTTCAGTGTTGACCTACAATGCACAGGCGTTTTTAATTTTATTTACCCTGAAGATGGAGTTATTAAATAATATACGGTACTTTAAAGGGGGGGGGGTCGAACTTCATCCTTGAGCAAGAATCCATTAAAGGAATTTAGAGGGACCGTCCATTAAGCCCGCCCGCCTCGATCCGCCCTCACAAAGTCCGCTTGAGCACGTTAACAAAAAACAAAGTTTGTTTCTGCATAGTGCACAACGCGCTCACTATCTGAAAACAGAGCTTGATTTTGCACAACTAACGCAAAAACAGATCTTGTTTTCGCATAAGGACAACTGTTGCACTAGCGAAAAACAAGCTTGTTTTTTGTTAACGCACTCGCGTAATTCAACGCAAGCCAGATGTCGTTCGGGTACACGGACATTTCTCGCTGGTGTTTGTGCATGGCAATACTTTGACAGAAAAAACCATTTCCTTTAAAATCGAAACTCAATCTCTCTTGACTATAAATTTATTTGAATTCTGGCCAAATTTTGTAATTCGTTTTCGACATAAAACGCATACATCAATGAGCAAATGTGAGATTTTTTAGGCAAAGTTACATTTAATCACACATTCTAAGTCTGAATTTGAAGAGTATAAATTTTGAATAATTTTAAGAGCAGTTTGATATGAAAGTGATACATTTTAGTACGAGACACTGTTGCACTCATAGCGCTTCTAAACAGCTTTTCTACTCACTTACTCATAGGAAAATTTGCTAATCTTCTCATTCACTCTCTGCCTTTATTGTTTATTAATATCATTTATGTATTTTAATTTCAGCTATATGTACTTTGATATGCATGGACTTTATAAGCCTGATGATATATTTTATGATAGTATTTGGTATGAATTTGGACACAGCATTACACATATCATCGGCGCCAAAGGGTTTGAACAGATTCTCCCAGGAAAAAATGAAAATCCAGACTGCGTTGAATATGTGTCGCCGGAGATTTGCAGGTATAATATAATCATTTTAAAAAATGTAAATAAAAATCAAACATGTTTCACAAGAACCGATCGATCAGGTTGACGACTGATCCTTCGGAAAATCAAATGACTTCCAATTTTCTTCACACAGAGGCTTTGATTTCAAGCACATTTTCATACACTGTCTTTGGGTTTTATTGCCCTTTTAATTTATGATGCAAAACCTCTGAGAGACCATCGATTTGATGAAAAAGTTAGCTATGATGCAATAAAAGTAAAGGCAACGCAAAGGCTGTCCGATATATGCTCTTGTGCCTCTTTTTACATTTCTGATTATAAAATTTGCTCCCTTTAACTTTTTGATGATTCATGTTGAAAGATTGTGCGGGACATTTCAACGCCGGAGCCCTGCTGTTGAGAAGTGAAACTTTAAAAATTGTATAAATCAAATAATTGAAAATTGAGTGATGAAGACAATGCACAACTGAGATTCCTTTTCTCAATTCTCAGCAGTATAATAAGCAGTGTTGCAAATAGTACTATTTAATTCATTTTAGTACTAGTACTAAATTGTTATTTAGTACTAAGTACTAACTATATTCTACTTTTTTAACTAGTACTATTTTGCAACTATTTGCTACCATCAGCTGATAAAAATATAATCTGAAAAAAATTGAATTTTAAAATTAACTAGTTAATAACTAGTACTAAATTGCTACTTAGTACTAGTTATGTTATTAAATTGTTATTGTTATTAACTAGTTAATTTTAAAATTCAATTTAGTACTTAGTACTAACTATATTCATTTTTTTCAACTATTGCAACACTGATAATAAGACGGTTCTCTGCATGTTTCTTCATAACTTTAAAACTATTTTTTGCATTTCTCTTTTTTGTTTACTTCATAGGTGAAATAGTTGATTGGCATCCTGAAGGTAAATTTGATCTCTGGTTAAAAAATTGCATTGAAATATTGCGGGCATTTATATTGAATAATCTGTGCTCTTACTTTAGGTGGGAATGTCGTGCGGAACTTATCAAAAGGCAGTGCAACTGTACCCCAGCAAGCTTACCAATACGAGAAGTGCCAAGTGCATCCCACGAATGCACATTGGCTGCTTATCAGAGCTGCTTGAAATATTACGCTGCAGATGACTTTGAGTGCCGAAAAAATTGTTCGCAGTCATGTACGCGTGAGACCTACAAATGGAAGTTTGACAATTTTCAAGAAACGGGGAACGAGTATCAGATAAATTTGGTGCTAAAAGTTGAAGATTTCGGCTATCCAGTATTCGAAGAGCAATACCAATGGACGTTTGAGGAATTTCTGGGTGCTTTTGGTGGTAATCTTGGTCTTTGGATGGGGCTCAATATCAAAATGGTTTTGGGAGAAATTCTTTCGATTGTTGTTGTGATTGGAAAACAATTAATGGGATTTATTAGAGCGAAAATTGGTGGAAGTGCTGTGATTGTAATTTGAGAACAGCTCGGAATAAAAGTTGAGCCATGAAAAGATTTTGTTTGCGGTCATTTAAGTGTTTATTGTGATGTATTTTATCTGGAAATATAACTTTAACGGTGTTGATTTGCTTATGTGATCGTAGAAAGTGACTGAAACGTGTTCAGTATTCTTTGTGCTTGGCTTAATATGAACCAATTGGAACGAATATTTACATTCTTGGCGTTTGCTGTGCTAAACGTTTTGAAACTAGGTGAGTGAAACTAATAGTTGGATAAACTGAACAAATCAATTATCTAGTTTACCTTGTAATTATATTGTTCACTTTTTAAAACGTCCAGTATTGGTTGTTTGAAGCAACTGTCTTATGCAAAGTGTAACATTCAACGACGATCAAATAGGCGGGTAACTCAATTGCTTTTTCTGTTCAAACCAGTTGTAATAAAGCGATAGGTGTGGGTCGCAACATCTGTCGTTTACGCTTCACCTTCAGGTGTAGAATACATCTGTTTTAATAGCTGTTAACTACTGAAATGCGAAACACTCTCTGCAGATAACTTGACCGTACGAAATTTAATTGGAAGTAGCCAGAGAATGACCAATCACTGTGCTTGCAACTCTGCAGTTCTGTGATTCCGCACTTGCAATTTTTTATGAAGCAGATTCCAGGACGCTGAACAGTAATATGTGATCATAGGGGCATCGGAGGAATTCGAACTTCAGCTATGCGCCACTTCTGTGTTGTTACGTGTTTGAAAATGGAATATTTTCACCTCCGGCGGCGGGTCGCAAATTGGTCTCGAATCACGCATGGCACATCATACTAAAGGTTGTCTTAGCTTCTTTTGAGTTTTCGATATTGCATTCCCTTACTAGCAATCAGTTCAGAAAAGTGAATAAAAATAAGTTAGTGACTTTCTAAAGGGAAACTTTGACTTTTCATGCGAACATAATATATGATCATCGCAAAACATGGGTTGCTCACTTTATCATTGATACATCAAACCCTTTACTCTATCATCGCGATTGAGGGCGCCGAAGTGCACAATCCTTTTAACATGTAACAGTTGTTACTGCGTTCCATTAGCTTCTTCGATAGTACTCGCTACTTCATCGTAGTGAATTATTTCTGCTTTAATGGCGCCCTTTCTCGCGCAAAATGGGTTCTCTTACGAAAGTTCCTGTTTCATGCTGTGCCGCGAAAGAGTTGCCCTTCGATGAAAGGCTGAGAAAAGGTGGCCGTGCGAGGTTGTGATGCGCTGCTCTATTTAGGTGGTGAAAGAAAAGGAATAAAACGCCGAAGAATATTGCCGATAATTTCTTTAGCGACGAGTTTTTATTGTTGAAAATGCCTAGCGACTTTGACGAATTACCAGAGACGCAACCGCAATTCGAATTCGATGACGATGAAGACGACGTCGAAAATGCGCCCAAAAGAGATCTGCTGCAGAAACCGGTGAGTGACACTGAATAGATTTTCTTCGACTAATCATCTTAGCCGCTAAATTCTTTGTAGGTAGCTTTCCTGATTTTCGACGAAAACGGCTCGAACGAACGACGCCGGCCGGTCTATGGTGACGGTGAAACGATTATTGGTCGCGACCCGCTGCAGTGTCAAATTGCAATTGAACGCAGCGCCAATATTTCGGTCAGCTTTTATCTTTTTCTGCCAATATAGTTTTCATTGCTCGATCAATATATGTTGGCTTATGCAATGAACATCAATAACAACATGTCGATTTTTAACGCAAAAAGGGATGAATGACTAGTGGATTCTTAGTAATCGTATGACAGCCTTTTTCTAACTTCCACGAATCATCTCTATATTGAACGCCTTTGGGTGCATACTGTGTTTCAGTACAAACATATACATTTGTCGTTTACTGCTTAGCGTGCGCTTTTGTGATATACCGCCTTTCATCATAATTCTTCACACTTGCACTCAATTTCGTCATATTTGCATACAATTAGAACGCTAGTTTGGCGAAATTTAATGCAAGGTTGAGGAAATGAATGCAAAGGTGACGAAATCGAATGTAAGAGAGACGAAGTTTAATGCAAGAGTATAATTTATGATGAAAGACGGTATAACAGTTGATTGCAGACTGTTTCTCGAGTGCACGCCAAGATCTTCTACGAGAAAGGCACACATTTCATTGAAACTTTGTCTGCGAACAGCACCACCAAGATAAACAAAGTAAGATATTTTAATGGTGATGGGCTAGGAAGAGGATCATTTCTCTTCCGTCAATTTCGCTTGAGATCTCTTAGAGATGATCAGAGATTACTTAATGAAGAGTATGTTTGGCCAGTTACCAAGAACTCATAAAGGCCACTTTATGCATGGTTGGTTATTGGTAGAACACGGACTGATGTCATAGCTTTTTACGATGATCCTGACCAGACCATATCGTCTCTCTGATGGCGCAAACATTCAGTTCACTGCAACTTACAAAAACTTGAAAAAATACCCCAAGCGTATGATTTTTCGATTCATATCTACTGAAATATTCCATGCCCGAAAACATTTTTACCTTCACACCACCATGCTTTATTGCAATGAAAAGAAGCCATAAAATTCAATTATGAAGGACGGTTGATCCGCCGCTTTCCCATTGACAACATGAAAATCGAATCTGAATTATAATTGATTGCAGGCCTCACTGATTCATGGTCGAATATATGCGATCGCTGATGGTACTCTGTTGACATTCGGAGCGGTGCAGGCCCGATACGTCATGCAGCCCGAAAATAGTGACCAACAGGTTGTTTGTGGATTCCTTCAGGATATCATCCTTGTTTTCTGAATTTCAGGAAGTATTTGAGGACGTCCCTCCAAATGTTAGCGACCTTTTCCTGAATTCGACTATCGATCCGGACAGTTGCACTGACGAACAACAGTCGGACAATCGTTTCAATCAGACAAGTCCTATAAACTGCGATGAGTCGCGAAATTCGAAGAGTAAGCGTTTATCCGACGTTTTTATGGACAGTTTTTCTTTCGTACGATTGGGTTCGGTTTATCAAACATTAAGGAGTTTTTGGAATGTTAAGATAAAGAAATCGTTGAAGGTTGGGGTAAATAGTTGCGAAATGAGCGGTTATGTGAAGAGAAGGTGAGAGAAAGGATACAGCGAGGGGACAGACGACACTCTAGGAGAACCCCTCTGAGAATACTGTAAGCATCAAGTAATTGTTTTTGCAGTTGACGAACTGGTGACATCGCCAACGACGGCTTTAACGACGAGTGTTGTGAAAGAAACCCCTCAGTCTGCGGACAAAGACGACGAGGGATTGCTGCTCCGTCTCGTGGAAAGTTCGCCCGACGGTAGTCCGGAAAAGGCGAACACGAGCGACATTCGAGCTAAACTCAATTTCTCTGTCAACGCCGAGAATGAGTCTTTGGTACGGTAGAATTCTATAATCTAATTTTGCATATACTGGTTATTGTGGTGAGCCCCAGATCGTATCTTCCCATACTATAAAGTTTGCTCATACCGGTAATTGTGGTCGGCCCCCCAAGTACCGTTATAAACGAATTTCACTGTTTTACAACTGATTTTCACCTATTAACCGCATGCACTTTTGTATGTTTTATTCGATTATTGTTGTTACTACTGCGGCTTGCACTCGGCAAACGCGTTATTCATAAGAGTATTTTACACTTGTGAAACGACTCTAAAATTTATTGACACCGTATGTCTTACGAACATTTGTCGCCTTTTTTTGTAAATGATCATTTCAGCGTGAGAATCCGTTGTCGGAGACGCAGGACATGTTCCAGTCCTGTACGTCGTCGACCATTGATGAGCACAACGCCACGCCTCCTTCGTGCAAGAGACGATCGTCCCGATTGTCGCAATCGTCTCAATCAAGCCCTGAAATGGCGGTACCGCGACTTCGACGACTCAACAATATTACGCCGCTTCGAACAGCTGCCTCCCCTCTAGCCAAGGCTGTTCGCAGCGAACCGGCGGCTCCGGCGATGGACATTGACGATGACGACGTCCCGTTGAAGAAGGGAAAGGCACAGGTGGCCGATGCGGAAGTCCGTGTTGTGGAAGAGTCGGCCGCGCAACCGACGGCGACCGTCGCAGCGGACGGAGATGATTGCGAGGTAGCGACCGATGATCACGAAGTAGCGACCGATGCGCAGAAGGCGCTCCCCAAATGTCAGTGGACCCCCAGCGTCGAGTTGGCCGCCTTAATCAAAGGCCACGAAGAACTCAACACCGTACCCGACATTCTGAAGACGAACACGCCGCGCAAGAAGCCCGATCAAGAGTACGACTTCAGTGAGAGCAGCCAGGAGAAGAAGAGTGGGAAGGCAGAAGAAAAGAGCGCATCGGTCGTTACGCCCCTCGTCACGCGCGCCAGTCACGCCAAAGCGGATAAGGATAGAATCGGCGTCGTTGTCGCCGAAGAAGGCGCGAATGCGAATGCGACTCCGCCGAACAGCGCGCTTCGCAAGTACCGATTCGAATACTTTGATCCCAAGTCGAGCGGCAGCAAACGGCGCAGCGGTCGATCGGCGCGGATGCCGCCTGTTGTCGCGAAGAAAACGCCAAAAGACGACTCTACGACGCCGGCAAAGGCGCGGGCGTCAACGGGACGAAAACGGCGAGTGATGAAACGAGAATCTATGGATGAAGACGAAGATGACGAATTTGAAGAATATAAAGTAAAAGAAGACGAAATTGCCACCGAAACAACCACGCCGCTTCGTCGGTCGACGCGCAAAGTGAAGCGGATACAGTACACCTCCCCGCCCCGTAGCTCCTCCGACTCTGAACCCGACTCCGACGATCGTCCGTTGATAGCACTCGTGCCAAAGAGGACGTCCACCTCCTCTTTCGACTCGAGCGCGGCCAAACGCGTCAAGATTGCTGCTGACGTCCCAAAGCCGAAGACTAAGAAAGCTTCCAGCCAGCCTCCTAAAGATCTCCCCAGCCCCGACAGTTCTTCCGACGATGACGCTCCCTTGATAGTCTTTCGAAGAAGCACTTCGCGAACGAGCGACAGCAGCGCGAAGAAGCAGAAGAAGGAGCCAAAGCAAGAGAAGGAGCAGAAACAAAAGAAGGAGAAGGAGCCGAAGCAAAAGAGGGAGAACGAGCAGACGCCGACCGCGTCGAATCGCTCGACGTCAAAAGAGCCACTATCACCGCCGGTCGATCGAAAGACGACGCCCATTCGCCGTGGCAGTAAGATGAGAGTCGTGCTGAAGACGGTGAAGGAGGACGCGCCTTCGTCGCCGCTGCACACGCCGGTCGATAGAAGGCGAATTCGAAAGCCGGAGACAAAGTTTGAAGCAATCGCCGACGGTATGATTGCCACTCTTTGCGCCGCTCACTCACAATATGCGGTCGTTGTTCGGATTTCAGAATTGGTCGCGCTCGACCAGGACGAAGATGTCGCTTTGGCAACGTTTGCAAGGGCGGCGGCAATTGGTTAGCCATTTCGATTAGATAAATATACCACTTACACTTTACTAAGCACATTTTCCAAATCAAGAAGAACATTTCTCATATTGAATTGTCTAGAAAAGCGTCCTCTTTGAATTCGAGAGTGTCCATATTTAATTGAGAATGGTATATTACTGAGTTGTGACGGCAGTTTGTTGTGCAGATAACTCTGATGATTCGGACAAGCCCACGCCTAGCAAGCCCACACCTGGCACACCGAAGCTTCGACTCAATCAGTCGCCTGCCACGCCCGTCAGCGCCAGTCGAACGAGCGACTCTCGGCGAACATCGGGCACCAGAGCGTCGACTAGGATCAAATTGGGGGCGGATGACGTCGGCATTCTGCTGTCGTCGGCGTGCATGCAGGATGAAGAACTGCTGAAAGTGACAGCGCATTATATTTTCTAAAGCGTGCGGTGTGCTTTAATGGCGTTGCGTTTTTAGATCGCCGAAGAGTTGGGTGAAGCGAAGAGCATTTGCGAGGCGACGCACTTTGTCGCGAATCAGGTGGGAGTTTTTTGTTTCTTCTCAAGTAGCATGTTATGAATGTGTTCTTCGACGACTGCAGCCGCGTCGAACGTCGAAGCTCGTCGCGTCCGTCGCTCGTGGAATCCCCATCGTCACGTCCGAATGGCTACAGGCGTGCAAAAGAAAAGGGAAACTCGTCGGTATGTGTTTCGATCGTTCTTGTTAAAATATCAATTGGCTCCTTCTTGGACCATATCAAGTAGAGTGATCATTTGTATGGCCAGTCAATGGGCCGGTTTCACATCGCGTACTTTAGCTAAAGTCGGACTTAAGGCCTATCCTCTACCATTGCGTTAAGTCCGACTTTAGCTAAAGTACGCGATGTGAAACCCACCCAATCACTGAACGCGCATTACTCTACACATCGTATCGCTTGAACGCATGGACCCTTGTTGGTGGCTGAACTTGAGTTCGTATTTTGCCCTCGTCCTGAGGGTTCAATCGTTCTCATCCAGATTGTCGTCTCCATTCTACTACCCATCCCACCGTTTGGTTGCAAAACTTGCAGCGAATGAATGGCGAATATAGCATTTATTATAAGTGAATATGAAATGGTGCTTGTTTAGATACAAAGGAGTATACTCTCGCAGGCGATATCGCCGGCTGCGATTTGCTCAACGCCATAGAGAAGTCGCGCAATGGATGGCTGTCGCTCGACGGATGGTGCATCGCCCGCACCGAGCGCGCCGAACCTTCAGCCGAAGAAATGAGTGGTATGTAAAAGTTGTTACATCTATGTACACGGATGCTAATTGAAGACGAGTTAACCGCATCCAAATGTAGTCTAGCGGTGTTACTTCTAATATCAATATTAATTTTGACACTGGCTTTTTCCTAAAGGGTTTTCTCACTGAATCTAAAAGATTTCTGATATTTCAAATAACCATAGTTCTGAACGGATGATCAGAATTCTTTATGCAGAGGGCGTATCATTATAGTCTTGTTTCTCACCTGGCCTTGAAATGAACTCTGACGTCAGAACTAACACCGGGCCAGGGCTACTATCTTAATCGATACACGCGTCTAGAAGGAAATAGCCTCTCGCGCTGCTGCAATTTGCAAAATATTCTCGTTTCCTTCCGCCTTCAATCAGTATAATCAAAGTGCACAAAGAAGCATTTGCAGAAGTGGTGAAGGCTGCGGGAGGGACGTTGGTGGAGTCGATGACGAAGGAGTGCAGTCTGCTGATCGGTCACATCGATGACCGCGATGATCCCCTCGTCAAGAGCGCCATCAAACGCCGCATTCCCATCGTTCAAGGCCGCATGCTCTATCAGGCTATATTGGAACACACCACTGACTTCAAACATCCCAGGTACACATTTATCTCTACCCTCCCTTTTGCAATACGATAACTTCTTATTTCAGATTCGCCCTGAAGTTCCTTTGATCATCTTGTTATCGCTCTACAAGCTGGTAATCCGTGCAAAATGAAGTGCATTTGATTCGCAGTGCGTTATCAGCAACTTCTTTCATGTTATCGCATTGGTGTTATGTCATGTGGTTATTTGACACAGTGAACTGCGCACTCGCATATTAGCATATACTCATTTGCAAGCTTTGTACGTGCTGCGTCCAATGTGGATTGCCCTGAATAATGTACATACTACCGTGTTCATCTTCAATTAACACTCGTACGCCCTGCACGCGCCGGTGACAGCTGTTGTCCAAGTGCGCAACCGAAATAGCCGTTCGTAATAAACTATTGTAAACTGAGTCAGTTTGAAGCGGAACTCTACTTGTAAATATGACAAGCGCCGAAATTGTACCGAGCGTCGAAGGCGCCGAAGAAGGCAACTTGTCAAAGCCGGCGGATGCGGCCGCAAAAATGGTAATTGAAGATGAGAAGTGCGTGCCGCAGGACCCGGCCTCTTCCTCGGTCTCTCAGAAGGACTGTAAAGATGCTCAAGCGTCGTCGAAGTGCAAATCTCACCGTCCGGTGCTCGCCAAACAAGGAAGTGGCGACTCCTCGCCCGGCTCGTCCGTCGAAGCCGACGATTCTCCTACATTCGGCGGCCGTACGGCTGTCGAAGAAAAACTACTCATGCGCGGATTTGCTACTGCCGGTAATGTATGTGTGTGTGCTTGACAACACTGTCGCACCAACCAACACCCACTTTGACGCATCTTTCACATTTTCTTGTTCAGCTGAACTGAAGAAATCTCTGAGTCAGTATAACACGGCCGACGCCAAAGTTGACGCTCTCGTTGCCAGTCAGACGCTGCTGCTGGAGGAGAAGCGTTTGATGCAAAAGACGCTCAAGGATCAGCAGAAAATGTTCAACGCGGTAAGTACAGTACTTCTGTACGACCCATAGGAACTTGAGAAAAACTTTACCGAATTGGCAGTTAGCTAGATGTCGCATTGAGATATATATGTTTATATGTTTGTTTATATGATATAGATATATGTTTGCATGGATTTCAGTTTTGCCTTTAAGTTTACATTGTCGATTCGGTCGATGGATTGATTGACTACTGGAATAGTCACTAGCTATAGTGTTTGACCATATAATCCCGTGTTTCCCCGTTCAGATGACCAAAAAGTTGGAGCGCAAGGAGCAAGATCACCAGAAGACGCTGCTGGCCAAGACCAAGTTGGAGACGCTGTGCCGGGAGCTGCAAAAGTTCAACCGAGAAATCAAGGAAGAGAATCTGGAACGGCTGAAGAAGCACGAAGCATCCAGGCAAGAGATGGTGGAGCAGTTCCGGAGATCTCTGGGAGAGATCCAGCAATCCATGGATTCCGGCAAGGATCGGAGCGAGCGTCTCGCGGAAGACAATCAGGAACTGTCCACGAAGCTCAAAGGACTCGCTGAGCAGTACGAAAACCGCGAGGACCACGCCAAACAACTCGTTGCTGCCAAAGATATTGAGGTCAAACTCTATGACGCCAAGATGCAGTCTGCTCAGTTGCAGCTTCAGAAAGTCACCGAAGAAAAACTGCGCGCCGAGCATGCGGTAGGCACAGTAGTTCTCTCGCTTGGAAAGAAACTGAGATTGATTCTCAGGCTATTTGTTGCTAATATTGATCGTATGCAACATTCGGCTGTTCTCTTAGCGCGTACTTTAGCTAAAGGTGTTGTTAACTCAAATTTTTATCCCAAAATTTCGACCTTTGCTACAGTGCGCGATATGAAATCGCCTGATTGTAATACATATTTTCACACACGCATCAAAAGAAAGACACATTTTTGTGATGATAGATTGGGTTCTTGCAACGAGAACCGAGGCGCATCTATGCCTGAGACGGTGCTTTGCATCGTAAAATTGTCTTTCTCTATACAAATGCAATAATAGTTTGATTTAAGGGGTGGCGAAACATTGCCGTTAGGTGTATATATTAGCAAATAGCAAGTGTGCAAATTGAAATAGTAATTACGATAGCCGACATCGGCCACCTTCAAATTGGCGCGCCTACTGAACAGGTTTCACATCGCATAGTTAAAATCCGACGTAACCCTCTGTTAAAGTGTTTCAAAGTGCGACTTTAATAACGCGATACGAACCGCTCGATTAACTGTTTGCTTTGCAAGGTTGGCAAATCGGACGGTACCGTACCTCTCTAAGCATCACACTAACTCGCAATCAGTGTTGATATTTTTCAGCTGTTGGTCAAGCTTCAAGAACGCGATGTGCAGGTGAAGGAGGCGCTTGCGTCCGAGATGGCCATGCGCGACCAGATCACCAAGTACTCGGCCAAGTACGACGAGCTGCACAAGAGCCTCGCCTCCTCCAACGAAACGTTCGACCGCTTCAAGCGCGAGATTGAAAAGGTCCGCTCTTTCAACCTCTTATCCCACTTGGGCATCATCTCATGCGCGTGCTTAATTTGCAGATGAACGCGAATATGATTAAAGTCGAGAGGGAGTCGCGCAAGTGGCGCTCGAAATTCGACGAGGCCAACAAGATGCTCGCCGGACTGGTCAGCGAGAAGAAGAACATGGACGAGCTGCTGGCGCAGAAAGATCGTCAGCTCGAGAATCTTCAGAAGCTCTGTCGCACCCTCCAAGAGCAGCGAGTCTCGCTCCTTCAGCAGCTAAAGCAGTCGGCGCCCGAAGGCGACAAGTCGCTCGAAAGTAGCGCCCAGTCGCTCGAAAGCAGCCCCAAGTCGCTCGAAACTAACGCCAACAACACCGCTGAAGACCTCGTCCACTAGCCCGCGATCTGATGTGTACTGTAGCGTTGGCCCATTGTGTATTGTATTGTGTCGAGTGGACGTGAGCGTAAAGCAGAATGTCTGCCTTGAGGGCATGGGTAATTGTGTGTGTGGGGCGGTGTTTGTTTTAAGCGGCTGATAATATCGAGTGCGGCGACGGAGGACGGCCGGTTGGAGAGCCGGTGCGCCAGGGAGGACGGGGGGAGAGCGTCCTTACTCTAGTGTAACGCGGCTCCGGCGTCTGAAATAAACTTGGCCTGGTCATTTGTAGCCGCGTCGATAAGCGCTCCCGACGGCTGCCTCGCCGCGTAGTTGTTGCTCGGCGGGCTGCTTCGGCGCTCTTCCCCCGCACACGTCGGTCGTCGGCCACGGCTGTCGATCGATTTCTGTTTGCCGGCTCCGAACGCGCACACACGCGCTACTTTGGCGCGGCGGCGGAGAGATGATCGGCGGATGACGGCCGCGCTTGCAGGATCCTCGATGACGGCGCGATCCCGGCGGCCGGCCCCAACATCTCGGCCGCCGGACTGGTCCTGAACCATGAACGGCGGCCGCTTCGACTTCGACGACGGCGGCACCTATTGCGGCGGCTGGGAGGAAGGCAAGGCCCACGGCCACGGCGTCTGCACCGGCCCCCGCGGCCAGGGCGAATACGCCGGCGCCTGGCACTATGGCTTCGAGGTTTCCGGCGTCTATACCTGGCCGTCCGGCAACACGTATGAGGGCCAATGGCAAAATGGCAAGCGACACGGACTGGGCGTCGAGCGTCGCGGCCGATGGATCTACCGCGGCGAGTGGACGCAAGGCTATAAGGGTCGTTACGGACTGCGCCAGTCCATCAACTCCCAGGCCAAGTATCAGGGCACTTGGTCGTCCGGTCTGCACGACGGCTACGGCACGGAGACGTACGCCGACGGCGGTACGCTATTCATTTTCTGTCTGGTGGTGGTGCTGCTACTATTGCTGCTACTGCGCGTCCCGTCGTCGTCGTCGGTCTGGCGCTCTGCGTATGCGTATACGTGTGTGTGTGTGTGCGCGCGCGCCGTGTCTGCTGCGGTGGGGCTGGCCGGCTTCCGGCGGCGGCACCTGGCTGGCGGCAGGCGGCGATTATGGCAGTCCTTGGGTGGGGCAACAAGCTGGGCGGCGGCGCTTGATCGGCGCAATCGAGTCCGCCGAGGCCTTCCTTCCACCAGCCGGTCGTCGCACACCAGCGGTCGCGCAATTTCTCTTGCACACGCCGCCCGAGTCCGATTCGCGCTCAGAATCAACTCCCTCGCAAGTTCCCGAGGGAACGACACCGGCGCCTCCCCCCGGCGATTAGCGCCGTTTCCGGTGCGTCGGGCGCCAAATCAGTGACGAGTATCACGGATAAGCGCTCACTTGCGGGCGATACGCGCTCACCCCGACGGGCGGCGGGTTGCGGTCGGCCAAATCGATGCCGCCGCCTTTACCCCCACCCACCGGTCGACGACGCCGCCGCTGCGAAACACGAGAAAATTAACACGGTTCGGACTGGCCGGCTCGTTGCGCCCACCGCTTGACTGATTTGCCCATAATGAACGTCGCGCGTGTCGTCGTCTCCCGTCTTCCCTGTCGGCCTTCCCCCGACGCGCATGCCGACACTGCGCCCGACGACGCTCACGATGCACAGCGCTATAGCGCCTTCTTTTCAGGTACTTACCAGGGCCAATGGCTGCGCGGGATGCGACACGGCTACGGCGTGCGCAAAAGCGCCCCCTACGGAGTGGCGGCCAAGTTCCGCTCTCGGTCGCATGCGCACGCCTCATTGACGTCGCTCAGGTCGGAGCAGGGCGACGATTTGGACGAGCGGCCAGGCGCCAATCGTCCGCAAAGTAAGCGCGCACTCACTCTCCCACACGAACGCCACCAACATGGCGTTCGTCGCGTACAGCCACACACACGGTCATGGTCGGCTTTTGCAGGCAGTGGAGGCGACGAGAGTAGAGGCGGTTTCGTGCTGCGAGCATGCAGCGAACCGCCCCAACGCCGTCGGCGATCGCTGTCCGAGCGATCGCTGGCGGTGAAGCGGACAATTTTGACAGGACTGCGCATCAAGAAGCAGCACTCGACCGGCGACATTCACACCAGGAGTACGAATGCCACAGGTGAGACACCGAGTAAGTCTGCCGCCGTTTCTACTTACCACTATTCTGTCGCCCGTCGTCGCGTCTCTCTAACGTTGCGAGATCGTGTCCGCATGGCCTTTTCGGCTGACAGTTGTGCGTCTCTAAGTGCTCCCTGGCTCTAACCGCTTGCCTTTCTCATCTCTCTGTCACCCCTTTCGGTGCGGCGTGCGTGCGTGCGGACGCCGCCGTTTCTGACGCCATCAGCTCGATCGCATGCGGAGCCGGTCGCAGCGCCACGAGAGCTCGTGATGCGACGACCACTGACACGCGTCAATAACGACGCTTTAGGGAGCATCCGATCGAGTGGAAGTACTATGAGCTGCACGTCGGACGAGAGCGGCGAAGGCGGCCACCGCTCTACGCGCGACGACATCATCCTTCCCCCCGAAGAGCACATTGAACCCAACACCACCGAGTGCTATATGGGCGAGTGGAAGAATGATAAGCGCTCAGGCTTCGGCGTGTCCGAGCGCCTCGACGGGCTCAAATACGAGGGGGAGTGGTTCAACAACAAAAAGTACGGGTACGGCGTGACGACGCTAAAGGACGGACAGAAGGAGGAGGGAAAGTACAAGAACAACGTTCTCGTGTCGTCCCATCGTCGCAAGGGCCTCATGTTCGTCCGTTCGTCGAAGCTCAAGGAGCGCACGGAGGCGTCCGTGAACGCGGCGATTCGCGCGGCGCAGATAGCGCAGCAAAAGAGCGATATAGCCGTCTCCAGGTACTTTAGGCCGCATCACGCGTATATTAGGGACGATTGCGACTATTGTCCCGTCTTCAGAACCGCCACTGCCAAGGATCGTGCCGAACAGGCCGATTACGTCTCCTCACAATCCCGCGAAGATGCCGGCGTCGCCCGCATCCACGCCAAGCAGTTTGACCCCAACTTTCTGCAGCCCGGTACGTTCCAGCTCAATGTTTTGCTCGTCAGTCGTCGTCGTGATCGATGCGCTCTTTTTGCGCGCGTCGATGCGCAAAACCCCCCTCTTGACTGATGGCCGTCGTTCAGGCACGGAGAATTTGCGCCAGCGCCAGCGGATGCAGCAAAACTCCACCACCGGCAACCATGTCATGTTCGGTCATTCGCCGCCGATTCGCACGTCGACACCGCAGCAAATCAGTTTCGATGAGGGTGTCGTCGGTAGCGCCGGCGGCCGCATGCGTGGCCCGGTCCACCAGGACTCGTCGGCGTCGTCGGGTCGTCCCGCGCCGGACGACTATGACGGCGACCAGCACCAGGCCGCCGCCCATTATGCCGACGAATACTACGGCGCTTCGCAAGCATCCGCGCATCATCCCACTGCCTATGTTCAGTCCTCCGCGTCGTCTTCTTCGGCCAATCAGCTCCCTGGTCAGCCGACCATCAGCGTGCAGCAGCACCACGAACAGGTGGTGTCCGGCGTCGGCATGCCGCCCAACGCCGGCGCCGCGCATCATGCAGATCATCACTACAGTCCGACGCCGAACGAACCCTATTCTTCGTCGTCGTCCACCATACCGAACAACGCGAACGCCGCGGCCAGGTTGGTTATGGACGAGGGTCCCGGCACGAGCGGCCAGCGCCCTCGAGCGCCCACCAACAGCAGCCTGCAGCAGCAGCAGCAAATGCAGTTGCCCGGCGGTCACGTCGCCTTCCTCGAGACCGACCGTCCCCAGCAGCTGGGCGTCATGGCGCAGTCGTCGTTGGCCAACCAGAGCCAGAGTTCGTCGCGAATGTCGCTGAACGACGACCACTTCGACCAATACATGATGGCGGCGAATCCGGCGCAAGCCAAGCTCATCAAAAATCGAGGCATTCAGCCGAATCGTCCCTCGCTGCGTCACCAGCCGGATGCCGTGTCTGACATCGGCGTCGCGTCTTCCCAATTGACTCGGAGGTCGACTTTGGCGTCGTCTCGCGACTACCGAGGCCCGGCCTTGCCGTTCGACTCGCCGCTGACGAAGCCAGCGGACGACTCGACGCCGCTCGGCCTGCTGTCGTCGACCGATGAGCCGCGCGGCTCGTTGCCGAACCTCACCGATCTGGACCAGATTCCTCTCCATATGCGTCGCGAGGAGGCGGCTCGTCTGGCCAGTCAGCAGCGACAGGAGCTGCCGGGGATAATGGAGGAACACGAACTGTTGAGGAGCAACCCGCTGCGCTATCTGTTCCATCCGGCCGTCAGAGTGAGTTCCGCGCTTCTATGCACACGCGCGCTGGCTTTATATGCTTTGGGAGCGTACTATTTTACAAGATGCGAAGTATTTTGCCCCCACGCCCAGTTGGCGATATATTCGTTAAGGTCCGAGACCCCCCCCCCCCTTTGAGGAGGATATATACTTGCCGTCCCCCCCCCACATCTCCAAATATCTCCAATGCACGCGTCTGATTAGTTCCGCTAGACTCGTAGAGCGGATTTGTTGACGCTCGGGGAAGTCCGGGTACTTCCGGCGCGATTCTCTCTCTTATCAAGAATCAGGAAGCGCCAGAGCGCGCTATTGGAAGCTTTGACCGCCCCAACCGCCCCGACGACGACTACGACGACCCTCGATTAATCAGGGCGATTATCGAACTCGATTTCAGGCTTGGATCGTGCGCTGGAAGCTGCCGTTGGTGTTGGCGGCGGCGAACGTGTGCCTGTTGCTGGTATTCTACCAGCTTCTCACTTATCAAAAGTCTGGCGCACGCGGCCATGACGAGTCGTGACGGTGAGGTGATGCGCTCTTTCACACGCGCTCTTCCCCGGCGGCGCGGCCGGGGCGTTAGGCGATGCAGTTTGCTGAATTTCAAGAGCTTACACATTCCGGAGCGCTGACGGAACTGGCGGCTTATGCAAGTAAACCATACCTCCTTGGATTGGTAGAGACAGCAGCCACCGTAGCCCCGGGCGATGGCCATACCGCGCACTCTTGTGTTAGACCCACTGGTGCTATCCCCTCTTGTTCGAATGGATCGAATCGATTTTGCTTTGCGTACACTGACTGACTGAGTGAATATTTGGCGTTCTCCAATGTTCGCTGTTATCCGCTGTTCAACGTGCAGTGTTCCGTTTCTCGCGCACAATACGATGTGATCAGATGCTCCTAGCGTACTCCGTTTCAATACTGTTTGTCTCTCGGCAATCTCTTGATCATATTTTGCAAGTGCTAGGTAGTCAGTATCTATTTTTTGTCAGTCCGGCAGGACCGCCACCGGTTTACTTTGGTCTGAGATAAAAAACTATGACACTGTGGTTATAAAGAAGAAGAGAGAGAGAGACAGAGACACCAGCGAGCGCGCGACTCCGTCCATGATTGCTCGTTAAGCGCGCCACCGCCGGCTCGGCATCGAACGGCCGAAATCGACTTTGCCGGAGTAAACGAGCCTTGGCACGGGCGCAGAGTAAATTTACTCAAATAGCTGGCCGCAACGCGCACTGCCTGCAATTGGAAAATTGATCCCTCGTGGGTGCCCGCGCCGGCCGTGCGAATCACAAGTTGGCCGCGTCGCGACAGCCCGACGAGTCTTCTCCTCCGTACGCGTCAGTGCGGTGGTGGTGGTCTTGCGGCGCGCACGAGTCGACCCTCGATCGCCACCAGCCGCAAGCCGATGCGCTGTCGTCCCACGTCCACGTCGACGACGGCGACTTCGACGCGCCGGTTGACCTGAAGAGCACCAGCTGTTGACGACACGCACCGCGCGTACAGACGGCCGCGCTGGGAACGCGGCGGAAGCGCCGTCGGGCCGGCGCTAACAGGTTGCCGACAGTTGGCGGCGGGCGGAGGGGGGAGGGACGACGGGCAGCGGCGTCGGTTGACGCTGCGAGCAGCTGTTTGCACAGCACCACGCCGCCGCAAGAAGCGCCCGCCGTCGACAACCGCTGCCGTCGACGACCGTCTATTCGCGGTCGGCCGCCGCTGTAAAGCGATCGCGCTGCGCCCGTCCTGTTGGCGCATTTCGGCCTTCTCGGGGGGTCGGCGCCACCGCCGCGCACCCAATCTCTATCGTACAATTGTGAGTAAGATGCGCTAAGTCGCCGTACCTGCAGCAGCTTAGCCATGTTATCCGCGTCCTCCCTCGCGAGCGAGCTCCTGTGGACCAGTCCGTTTGATCCTACGCCGACGTCGACGAAAGCGCCGAAGTCGGTGACGTTGGTGATAATGCCGTCGAGCCGGTCGCCCGCGCTCAGACTGGCGATCGTCTTGAAAGAGTCGCGGAACACCGGGCCGGCGAACGCTGCAGCAAATATGCTCGAGAGTCGGCATGTTCCGGTGTTGTTTGCTCACCTCTGCGCAGGTCGAAACGCAGCGGCTGAACGAGAGCGTCGAACACGAGCCGCAGTTGCGCTTCGTCGCGAACGGAGGCGTCGGCGAACAGACGGTCTTTGCTCGCGATCAGTTGTCGACGCAGCTTTTCAGTGCCGACATCGTCGAGAAGGCAGCCTACGTAGGCAATCAGTCTGCAACAATATTGGCACTCATCGCGCGCGACGGGGCAGCGAACGCACTTTTTAGCCAATGAGTAGCTCTCGGGGTGGACGGTGGTAGCGTCCAGGGGGCAGTAGGAATGATCGTTGCCGCGGGCGTTTAGACGCCTTCGCTTAGTCGACGGCTCGCCGTCGTCCTCCTTCCTCGTCGTCATCCCGTCGTCGCCATCGTAGACGTTGATGAAGCCGGCGCACTGTTCAAAGCTCTTCGGACCGATACCCGCTATACCCCTCAGCTCGTCGCGACTACGGATGCGCGTGTGCTGTTCGCGATAGGCGAGGACGTTCGTCGCCGTTCTCCGATTCAACCCCGCCACTTTTCTGCAAGTAAATCAGCGCCGTCCAGCAGCAGGGCATGCATGCGAAAGTAACCCACTGCAGCAGCTCCAGTGAACATGTATTCGCATCGACGCCGACACTGCTAACGCACTCACGGACCACCGTATCCAGTGATCTATGCAGATCCTTTTCATTCAGAGAGTGCTAAAAAGCGTAATCCAGATATTGGCGATATTTGCCAAAAGCGATTGTAAGNCGGACCACCGTATCCAGCGATCTATGCAGATCCTTTTCATTCAGAGAGTGCTAAAAAGCGTAATCCAGATATTGGCGATATTTGCCAAAAGCGATTGTAGGATGCAAAGAGAATGCCATCAGAGTTGTACGCTCGCTATTTCTAGGCCACAAATAGAGTGCGGGAGGTCATTATCACGCGCGCCATAGCTGTTGAGCGATTTTCCAACGCGTCACGCGTTAAACAAAAAATCAATTGCGACAGTGCGCGCTGCACTCCGCCTGCACGGTGAGTTTCAACGCACCCCCTCAGAATAGTTTCGGCACGAAGCTTGAAATGGATTTTTTGTTGCAACACATTCAACGAACATTTGCATATTGTATGTGCCATATTCATGGACATTGCACTTGGTGAGAAAAACGTGCCGCAAAAACTATTTCTCGCATATAAATTTTCAATCGGTCAACAAACGTACGCGGACTGCATTTATAAATTGATGAAAGAGACTGCAGAATACAAATAAAAGTATCATAACACCCACACACATACTATTTTTAAAGTGAGAGCTCTATTCAGTTGCGGGGGAGTGTACCGCCAGCTATTATTAACTTTGAATATATATCAATCTATGCTGTAATTAACTCAATCGTGTTTATGCTTTCAAAATAACGCACTTTATGCGACACGCTGAGCATGATGCTGCCCCATTTGGCTAATATGACACGTGTATTTTTGAGAGCAGCTTATTATGATCTTATGCTCTTCGCTTGTTGAGTGCAAAATAATAAATAAGCCAATACAACGTTTAATGTCGAATAGCAAGCGTTATTTTGATAGAACAAACTTTCCCTTATTGTATACCCAGTTTTCCCGTTAGTATTGGGGGATCTCGGTATCGGTGCTGTTAGGGTTTAATGGGGTGTGCTTATTCGACGAGCAACATTCTAACGATCCACTCATGCAAGAGAGAGAGCGGTCCGAAGGCAATCGTTCGGCGGGCGAACATAAAACCATGCAACTGATCAAAGGAATCTTAGTCGATGAGTACGACTGCAGTGTGACATGCTTAAAGCCACAAATAAGAGTTAAACGCTCACTTGATACATGCCGACGCCGAGATGCTTTGGGTCGATCTTGACGTATTCAGCCAAGGGGTCTTGCAAACGTCGGGCAATGGAGACTGAAAAATACTGGTCGATAAAAGAGGCGATAATCGTATTCCTTACCGGCGCTTCGAATGTTGATGTCCAACTTTCCCAGCTCCTTTCCAGCCAAATCAGACGCGCTGTACACCGACGCTCCGCATTCCGACACTATGCTGCAATCCCAAAGTATTATACTGTCATTACACGAGGGGGCGAGTGGAGGGTATGAGACAGCAGTTTATCCGGAGACTGCAAAGGGACAATACGACCGGATCGGATAAGCGCGGAGGTCCCACATGTATAAGTGAGTGTTATACTAGTATGTGATCACGCAGTTATCACAACAAAAGCAACAATAAATGTATATCGCCACCCGACACTGCAGCAAAGTGGTATAAACGATTCCTACCGTACCAGTATTCCACGGCGAAAGGATCGAAGACACGCTGTTTGATCAATTGAGCGACGACAACTTCTGTCTCTCTACACGCGGTTCCATTGCCAATTGCTATTTTTACTTCTTTGTGCGTTTTGGGAATATTCGACACGACGGACTTGAAGAACCGCTCATGATCGGGACGCACTGTCTTACTCTGACGCGAGTCCAGGTAGAACACTCCAGTATGCAGAACAGTACCTGTAACTTTTGCATCGTGCCGTTATGTTTAAGAGACATTCCGGCCATCTCTAGCTCAAAGGAATTGTACCGCACATTTCTTCAGCAATCTATGAAAAGCTGACTGCGAATCATATCTGTTCGCATTATGTAATTAACTTGCTGCCAAGTAAAATTGTCATATGTAGCTGAAAGCAGTATGTGGTACATTTCTTTCAGCTAGGGGTGACCGGAGCTCCCCTTTAACTGCTCTCAACGCAAGAAAGCGTTGAGAAGAGTTCAAGCTTACTCGACTCGGAAATTAGCGCGACCTTGCAGCCGTTCTTATAGCCCGGATCGATTGCGATGATAGGGATGTTCTTGAGCGGCGGCGTGAGTAGCAATTGGTGCAGATTGCGAGCGAAACACTCGATCGACGACTCGTGCGCTCGCTCGATCAGAAGGCGCCTGAACACGAGGTAGCGCTTGAGAGATTCTCATACCGTATCCGAATAGAGTCCCCCTCCTTCAATAGTTCTAAATTTGGATACCACTGCCGAAATAAAGCGGTCAACGCATGCGTCAAATTAGCTTTGTATATAATCTCAGCGTACTGACCGCCATACTTAGATAGCCTCATTCAAATTTAACCTTCGACGGATCGATTCAATCATGTACGGTAATGCAATCGCATTGTCCCAGTTATCGACAGCCCTCACGGTCCTTTCGCTCTGAACAATTGCATCGCATACAATTGTGGTGGTATTGAATATTAAAATATCGGCTGCAGCGTCACTTGTCAACTTGAGGAAAGAGCAATGATGTTGCTTTTCTGCGTACAAAACATGCGATCAGCCATCCCATATCTCGTACATTCTACGGAAATTATCGATAGGCCTTTGGCCATCAATAATTAATCACGTACTTTTTTAAAGGGGAAATTCCTGTCACAACTGACTCTGAATAATGTACTATATTATTTCTTTAGCTGCGCATGAGTGATTGCTTGCGAATCGTGCCAATTCATATTACAATTACCTTATCCCTAAGCAGCCTCGTCATAAACAGCCAGTAACAATCTACAGTACATTGCATAGTGCTCTGATGATCGCAGTTCCCTTTTAAATTGATTAAACTTACCAAACACATCGCTCGATTGCTGGTTCGACCAGTCGTTTGTAACAGTCGGCGATAATCTCGTTAAATAGCTGCTTATGCGTGGGGTGAATCCGTAAACCGAGCTTGGTGTATATAAAGTTTTGAAACTCGTTGAACAGATGATTAGCGGGTTGAATCTTCATCGACAAAATCTTGTCGTTCTCGCCGCGTTCGATGGCTAAGACCTGCAAAGTGATAACAGTAAACGAGTGAGAAGCACGACTGTAAGTTGTTCGACCGTAGCCACGAAAATGATATTTCATAAATCGCCAACAAATCACTGGGCGCGTTATTGTAATAGCTCTCTCACTTTGATTGCATGCTTCCTACTAAGTGGTTGACCTCGCTTTGCTCCGTGCTGTTCATCTGAAGCAATGGCTCATTCTCCTTAGAGCACCGACTCTGTGTTGCAGCCCTTTCCATTTAAACTGACTTGATCGTTAGTAAATCCGAATAAACTCCCTCGCTTGTACCGGTTTCTTCACACAACCAAGTCACATCAAAATCCAACCTGATGATTGGTGATAAAGGAAGCGGGCTTTGTAAATTGATGATAATCTTTAAATTGCATTAACTTGGCACTATTCTTCTCCATCTTCTTAGCGGCACGCGACAGCGACGAACAAACGTCGATTCTCACTCGCATGCGCTCCTTTGGTTCTGACCTGAAAGCGGAAAACAGTGCACGTCGAATATGCAATCGATGATCGGCAGGGATTTCGAGACAGATGATAAAGCAACAAAATCGAACGAACGTTTCTTTAATAAATATCTGCGTCTCCGTCTGTTTGACAATGTAGTCCGCCGCAATATGCATCACTCCTTTCTTCACCTCGCTAACATTCTTCACTCCTGCAAGATGCATAATGCTCAAGTAAATTGCTAAGCAAGGAAAGAAGCATACCTGATACCGACGGGACGACTGCCTTTTCGAGCGCAACATGCCGACCGTGAAGAAGGTCGACGGCGAGTGGTTCGAGTCCGACCTCCTTGGCGCGGCTCGCCAGTGATCCCGCTTTCGCCGGTTTGAACGGTTCGTATATCGCGTCCAAATCGATCAACGACTTGGCCTGCTCAATCCTCATTCGCACTTCAGCCTTCTCCTTAGGACTCGTCAGCGTACTCTCAAGTTTGGAAAGAACAGTGGCGGCGCGAGCTTTGATCTCTCTTAATCGACACGATTCAACGAATTTTCAACTAATATTAATGCCCCAATTTCGCCTGCCTCAACTCACTTGGCGCTGTTGTAGGCGCTGACTGCGAGACGAATGTCTTCCACCGGAATATCACCAATCACGTTGCGACGATACCTGGCGATGAACGGTACCTCGTTGCCTTCGTCCAACAATCGCACCAGTTGCCTTGCGGAATCCAAACTCTGCGCGCCCAAAGAGGGGCATTTGTCGGCCACGAACTCCGCCACCTGCCAGCCGCCCACCGATGAAGCGACATCGTTTGCTTCCACAACCGTTGTACTACCTTTCTTCGCTTTTTCTTTTGCCATTATTCTGGTGCAATAAATTCAGCTGAAGTTCAGCTTGAAGTCACTCGCTACTAAGCCATTCGTCTGGGAGAGAAAATTTTTCAATCGGTGACGTCAATCAGAGAAATCAACACTGCAGCACGACTTGCAAACGAACAATCCGAAAAAACAGATTAAATTTTCACAATTCGTGGCGTTCCTGATTGACGGTGAGAGCAGCTGATGAATTGGAGCGTAGCCAAATAGCGTATACGTGTGCCAGACTGCATCAGCGTAATCGTCAACCAGCCGGCTCCAATCTTGTTTTGCGCGGTCGATACCAAGTTTGGCTGTTTGATCACTACCAAAAACAATAGAATGCTCTTAGTTAGACACTGTTTGTTCCTTCAAAAAAACATGTTTCGCGCGTTTGTCGTGACGTCTAAGCTAAATAAAGGGCTAGAGAATGGATTGTTTGAAACGGGTAGGAGCTGATATCGCGCCGCCTCATTAGCGGCAGGCGGAGAAGCACGCAAGAAGCTGAATATATGCCAGTGCATTGGTCGCGCTCAGAATGTGCTAATTTAGGCTAGAGAGTCGACAAGCTGCTCAATTCAAATGTATCCAACTGTTTCAATGTAAAAATGATGATTGCAGATTGTTCGTCAACTTTAACAGTTGATCGACACACTGGTGGAGGGATAAAAGATGCCGCAGCTACTGCGGTCGTTGTCGCGATTCAGCCTCTTTCGGAGGGTGCCGATTCCGACGCTGAAGAACTATATGGTCGTCAGCACGATACTCTCCATCGGCGTCTTCTACCACACCTATCGGACGGTAACCAGCGATGATTGGAAGGACCAAAACGAACAGCCAGCTGACAACGAAAATGGCACGCAGCTGAGCCCCGGCACTCAGCAGCTGCTGAACTCCTCGCTTCTCTTTAAGATTCTCTACGTTCTCGTCACCGATCAAACAACCGTCTGGGTTCGTCTTGTTTCTTATTTTCCGCTTTGTTCTACGAACATTGCGCCACTTTCAGGTGGTAGTGAACAGCGTGTGCTGTGCCGCGGCGACTTTCGGCTGGGTATTGCGCTGGTTCGTGTTCGGTCGACTGCGAGTGCAGGAGACGCAACAATTGCGCGATCGTTTCTGGAACTTTGTTTTCCACAAGTTCGTCTTCGTGTTCGGAGTGTTGAACGCGACTTATGTGGACGAGGTAGTATTATGGACGTTTTGGTTCATGTCGGTTGGACTGGTGTACCTACTGACTTCGTTGGCACAGGATCGGTTCAAATACGTGCGTAGTTATCATTATAATTTTATGATGAAGTGAGAAAATTGAAATGGTTTGTTGCAGATGTCGTCGGCGGCGCCGGCTTCGAATCCCTCTGTGCAATACCGGCTGGTAGTGATGGCGTCGTGCTGCTGCTTGGCGGCGCTCGGGCTCTTGGTTGTGTCGATTGCGGGATGGTACAAGTTCGGCGCGCACTACGGTCTCTTCCTCATGGCTGAGGTAGGCGAATTTTGCGGAATCGCATAGGATTTTATTCAAGATATCCCTCTGAAACGTATTTTATCAAGCTGGCCCGATGTTTTTTAAGAGTTATGTTGAAGCACGAATGAAGTCTGGCATAAAACAGTGGCATTTATAATTGAATAATATGCGCTTTTACAGGCTCTTACATCATATCTCGTAATCCTTGCATTCCATTTCGTCAAACTAGCGTTCTAGTTGAGTGTAGAAATGCCAAATTTCCATGATGTTTGACAAATTATGATAAAAGACCGTTATATT
>NIUQ01001911.1:0-26020 GCA_002796945.1 Plectus sambesii
GAGTTTCTCGATAGGATTGTTGTTCTCGGGCACCTGTGGCTGAGAGGTAGAAGCTTTCTTGTCGCCGTTCTGTTGTTCGCTGCTGGTCGACGGCGATTTAAGCAGCTGGGCAATTTCAGGATCCGTCACCGACTAAACATCAACGAGTTGCACCAGCGCATCGAAAATCGATATGCTCACCGTTGGCTGGTCGCTCTGTTGACTCGTTTTCAACCGATACAACTCCCATTTGATCACCATTTCGCAAACATCCACCGCCAACTTGCGATTTTCCACCGTTCCCTGCGACGTGACCAGCTTTTGAATGCCGTTCATGAGGTACTGCGTCAGTTGATGACGAACGTGATAGTAGACTTTGTAGTGACGAACGATGACTTGGCTTAAAATAGAGTAGGAATAATTGGTGTAGTGGTAATGGAATATTCAATCTCATGATGGGTCCCACACGCGATGACATTCTTACTATAATCAATCTATCATTACGAAATGTTTACCCAAAATGCGTGGTGTATGTCGCTCTCTCTCTCTCTCCTACTCTTACCTTTAGCCCTAAATATACTATTGTTAATTAGTTCTATGATGTCCCGTAGAGCTTAAGTGTACCCATGTGCAAGGACACAACAGTTCATAAATAACAAAGAGCGTACAGTAAGTGGAAGAGTTGCGCGGGTGTGTGGCCCTCTTCGATGATTATCTTCTTGGCGAAAGTCATCAGCTGCAAGTAGCCGTCTTCCATCCTCAACGGCACCGCCGGCGTAAGTATGTTCAACGCCTGGCGAATTACGCCGCGCGGATCTTGCTGGTGCGCCTTTAGCAAGCTGTGGAATACCTGGAAAACAGTCGAATAATCGCCTTTAAGGTGTGCAGTGACAACAAAATTAACGCCAAAACCCACTTGCAAGACAATCTTTCGGTTGATGGCGAACTTGTCAATAATATGGGCGATCAGCAGATGGCCGGTGTACTTGGTGGTCGGATCCTGTTGGCTGTTTTGCTGGAGACACGGCCAAGCAAACAGCATGAAAGTGCGCAGACGCGAGCCTTGCTTCCTACAAAGAGTGACAATCAATGATATGAAAGTATTATTTCTTGCGAAAGATTGAAAGTTGATTATCTCTGATTATCAAATTTTTACTTGGACCTGGTTTAGACATCTGTTCTATTTAAAACCGATATAATTATGGCAACTGAGAAAGATACAGTTCCAATAACAAAAGTAGTATGAAATGGGTCCTTTGAGGCCCCATTAAATACGGTACTTCCTTCCCGTGCTTCCTCATTCTTGTACCCCGTGTCCCCTATAACGCGTCGACCGTTGTCTTCTATTTGTTAATGATAACAAATTCGAACAGAAAAAACACGACTAACTTGCTGCTGCTGTCGTGAATGTGCTGTGGAGCAAATTCGACAAAGAGACAAGACAGCTGGTACAGCATGATGTGGAGGCCGTCGGGGAGTTGACCCTTGCTCTTCTGATTGTCGATGACGCGCGAGACGAAGAGCGACACGAGGTTCTCGTTGTTTTGCTCGTCGGGGGCAGGGAGGCTGCCAATCAGCTGAAATAGGAATGATAAAAAATGATATGATAAGATGGAATGATAAGACGATCAGCAAAATGCCGACGCAATTTATACTTGAAATATATCGATCAGTACCAAGAAATCTTAGATTGAATAAAACAATAACTGTTTCGAAAGTCGATAGTGCTTCTTTATATCAATGTACACGTGTAAAAGCGAGAAACGACTATCATTGTTGGTGAAAAACTGTATTCAAGCATCGAAAAGCGAGCTCAACTTTCCTTATTGCGTTGCCTAACTCAATTGATTGTTATTGACCAGCAAATATCGACAGAACGGAGCAACCGACCTTGTCTCCATCGCCGTGCTCCAAAGAGAACGCGAGGCAGGGCAGAATGACGTACTGGAGAATTTTGACGATCAACGTCGGCCCGCCGCTCTTGGCGTAATCGCCGACGTACAAATCGACGGCTCGCTTGAAGGCCAGTCGTCGCCATTCCACCGTGTACGTCTACAATTGCACATGAACGTTTATCTTTGATAAAATGATAAATAATGATAAAAATTCCATACCGCAACAACTTCGTTCTCGAGAAAAGATCGTACGAAACTGAAATCGGTGCTGAGACGGCCGACGAAACACTGGCAAATGTCGAAGAGAAGGTCGATATCGTTGGGATTGGTGCTAAACAAATTCGCAATTTGAAAGATTTGTCAAAAGGGAAGATGAGAATTCGTACCGAAAGTATCGCAGCATACATTTGACGGCCAACTTTGGCGCTTCGAATTTCGTGTGATCGCTCGATTCCTAAACGATATTATCATTCGATGCGATCGTTCGGGTATATACGACTTTCAACAATGCATTATTAATTCTTTCCCATCTGCGTAACAAAATACTCAACATTTCGTGTCTTAACATCTAAGCATCGCTATTCCCTACGAACTCTTAGAAAATGTAAGAAACTCGATGATGAAAATAAGCAAAATTCAATTGAGAAAGATGAGCAAACGTACAGATTTGTACCGCGCCTTGAACTTTTCATCATTCCAAAGCGATCGAATGCGATTGATGAGGTGCTGATTTTTGGCAATCCACTCGGGATCTCGTTTGCTGAGCGCCGAAATCAACCGCAGCGCCAACACTTCGAGCGACGACAGGGGCACCTCGGATGCCACATCCTGATTGTTTGCCTGAACAGCAAGCGCAATGGTATCGCTGCTAGAACTCGCAAGATCTTGCCCAAAACTCACCGTTGTTTGACCGTTCAGTAAGTTGTTGATGAAGGATGGATCTTCAGTGAGAATCTGTCGCAATGGTCCGCTTTCTTCCTGCTTGATCAGCCACTAAAAATAACCATCAATGAATCGGGCGATTTACTTCAAAATCTTCTCGCAATAAATTAAATGCTAGATCTCAAAACAATCGCTTCTAAACCCTTCTACGCATAGCTTGAATGCGTTAATAATAATGAAATAAAATAAATTGGACCTACCAAGAACAGCCCGCGACACGCTTCCACGCGCATATTGTTCTCTTGGACCAAAAACTGTATCGTTTCCAACGGATACCGTATCAGATAGCGAAGCAGCGGAATACGCCAGTTAATGCCGGGCTGAAAAGCAAAGATTAGCTCATTTAAAGGGGAGTTGCGGAAACCTCTAGCCGAAAAGAATGTACTGTATACTGTTTTCAGCTACCTATCAAAAGCTCCCTACGAAATCATATCTCTTTATATTGTAATTAACGTTCCCCTAAGTAACTTGCCATAGTTGGCTGAAAAAAATATTTAATACATTCCTCTCAGCTAAAGGTGACCGCAGTTCTCCATAAAATTTAATTCTGAGATGTAAAATACCTCGAGATTGAGCTGGGACTCGGCTTTCGTGATCATGGGGATGACGACATCGATGAAACGCGCGGATGCGGCCGGCGTCTCGTGCAATATCTCGAGCACTATCTCGCATGCCTTGATCTCGTCCGTCGTCTTCGCCGTTCCCTGCTGCACCAGCGCGCTCTCCACCCACTTCTTCAAATGCACCTGCAAATGAAGAAATATGCACTCTCTCTCGCATTCTTCCCCAAAGTAATACGCAGATGTAAATCGCTGTTAATATCGATCCCGTACGGATGTTCCACCCAACCCCTTGTTGAATATGCAGATTTTTAATAAGTTCTTTAAAAAACAACTCGGAACGAAGATAATCTGAATCGTAAATGTAGCTGGCCGAGGTCTTGCACTCAAAAATATTAACGTATATGCCTGCATTAAATGCCTGCTTCGCACATTTTCCTCTTTTAACGTAAATTCATTTCGGCATTTATCTGATAAATAAGTGAGTAGAGACAATTTTAATCTACACATAAAGTCATTTTAGCAATTACTTAGCCGCAAAATGCGCTTCTCACAGAATCTCCAAAGTCGCGCACGAAACGCAAAAAACATTACCAATATTTGGTCGCAAAACTTTTCGTTAAAAGTATTGGGCGAGAGCCGAGTGAGGTATAGCAGTCGCTTGACGACGTTAAGACTGAGCGTTTTGTATTCGCTAAGGTTGAGGAGGACGGGTCGCATCTCGGCGTGGAGGACGTTCCTCTCCATGGGGACGCGTTTCATCGCCTGCAACGCATTGGTCATGGATGTTATCATTCGCATTATTATTTACAATAATACTTGTATTATCATTCGAATTAAAAGTAGTATCATCAGTCATATTAGTATTCAAATTACCATTCGCATAATCAGTCGCCCTGTCATTCAGATTATCAGAAGCATTATCATTCGCCCTATCGTTTTCATTATAAATCAAATTTTCATTATCATTCACATAATCATTTGCACTATCATTCGAAATATCATTATCATTCGCATTATCAATGACTGACCATTCGGAGAGCGGCGAACGCTTCATCCTGCAACTTGGCGTGACCGTGCGTGAGCGCCTTGAGCGCAGTCAGGAAGAGCTGCTGGCGATCCGTAATCGTCCGAATCTCATCCTCACCATCCTCGCCAGCGTTTGTCTCCATCTCGACCGTCACCGGCTGAATGGCCGCGATGTAGCACGCGACCGCTGCGCCTGCACAAAACCTCTTTTAAACATATTCCGGTCCTACAACGAAAAGACGACGTACGAATGGCAGTACACTTGAGCGAGATCAAGTCCGTGTTGTTGGTCGTCGTCGTGCCCATCGACGACTTGTACGTCGGTATCTTCTCCAGCACCGACTCGTCCGTCTTGCACAGCTTGATCAACTGCAATAAATACACGGGTTACAGTCTTATTGTAAATGTTTGGGACATACCGCATCGGCGAAACACTTTTGACTGTCGTCGTCCAAGTCGAACGTGAACAAGAGTGGGTCCAATGTGTGAAGATAGGCGAATGCGTCCTGAAAATGGCACTTTGTAAAATTTGAATTGCAAGCAACGTGCAAAACATAAATTTAATTTAGTGACAGCTCTCATCAATACATATACCTAGTCGCTAGACCCAAAAAATTGCATTAAAAGGGATAGGAATTCATTTGGAGGACAATTTTTCGGAAAATTCGAACGTAACCAATCAAACGATACCATGAAGCCAATCTGACTGGCCATCGACATCGTAGAGAAGTCGCGTTGGCCACGATCCAGAAAGTCGTTGAGCTCCTTCTTGACGAGCGAGAGAACGCTGATGACAGTCTCGCCAGTGAGCGTCGCCAACTGTTCCACGACAGACACGCACTAAAATGTATTCTTTATATTCGTAATTTCTTAATCAGTAACGCGAAAATGAAGTTTTAGCCGCGTAGTGCTAAATGTTAATAGTGCGAACACCGCAGCGAACGTGCTCAATTTATTTTAAATACAGCGGACACCGAATAAGTGCGCATAATTTGCAAGCCCCGTGTGCAACTTTTGTATTGAATCCTGTCTGGATAAGTACACAAAATTTTCCTGCCGGGATGAGCTGAACTTAAGCGATTCCCACTGTACTAAGTATGTTACGGTGTTCCCAACGGCTCTACGTTTCTGATTAAGAAATTTTGACTATAGAGAATTAAAATCAATTGCGAACAAAACTGACTTGTTGGCGGAGAAACTGATCGGGCGAGTCCATCCGACGAACAACTTGCACGAGGATGGACGCGACGAGACGGCGTCTGTCGGCGACGGGAAAGTCGCCGTCCTTGAAGCAGGTCTTCAAGAGCAGCTCGACGCCGTGCACGGCCATGTCCAACGCGCCGCTCGACACCTCGTCCGACAGCCCCACCATCACCTCCATGTACGCGCACAGAATCGTCACCGCGTTTTCCTGCGCCAGCGACTTTGGAAAGTTTTCCAGGAAGTACTGCAGACCCGTGCAGCCGCCCAGACGAGCGTACCACGCGTGGCGAAAGCACAACCCGCACAGCGAGTCGAGCATGTGGCGGAACAACGGCAGCTTGCTGGCCTGCAACGCCCAATGGATGAATACGAGTGTTTTTAAAGTTTTATATCGGTTGTTTGTCGTAGCGGCTGTATATTCGGCTTTACACATAGATCTGCAGAGCTGGAGGAAGAGAATGGAAAAATGTTTTACGATAAACGGTGACTATGTTGAAAAATAAATAACCTATATGATGGATCTGTTGTGTAAATGATATTTAACTTTTTGAATGCCCCACGTATACACAAGTCATTCAAAACTCGACGTCACCTTTTCGACGCTACCGAACCCCGCCGACGCCGTGTCCTTCATGAAGCGAAGCGCGACGATCGCCGAGTGGCAGAAATCCTTGGAACTGTCGGCCAGCGCGTTCGCGATCGCGTCCACCAACACGCCGCCGTCCATGTGAGTTTGCTGTTCCGTGGGGTCGCGGCTGTACTCGCCGCCTACAAAATATCACAGCTAAGAAAGTTTGAAAGCAACAAATGTCGGCTCAAAACTGACCAGTCTGTTCGAAAATAGCTTGCAGAGTAAGCTGACGAACGATGGCGTTGAAAAAGCTGAGCACTTCGGATCGCAAATCTTTAGCGACGACGGCGACTGAAAGAGTGTGTTTTAATGGGTAGAGTGGTGACTGAGAAGGAGGCTTACAGAAAACAGCAGTGAGAGCGTCGAGAAACATCGATCGAGACGCTTCATCAGAGCAGCGGTACACCGCGCTCGTTCTCGGTGTTGTCGCATTAGTGTCAATCGCTTCCAGGCTGCAACAATGTATCATGTAAAAAAAATAACGTCGAAATTTCTTTACGATGAAAACAAAATTGAATCAGACACCGTAGCTGGCAAGGATAAGATCGTTTTTTGGTGCAAAAACACCGTTTTTGCGTTCATAAATTGATACAAAAGAAGCGCTATCGACTTTCGAAGCAGTTCATTCAATCTAAGATTTCTTCTTCACGAAAAACTTTTAACTATAGCATTAAAACGACAAAAACCCACCGCGCCAGCAAGTGCTTGCTGAGGCGATCATCCTCGAGAAGCCGCCTATCAGACGGCTTCAACGCGGCGAGCAGCAGCGCTTTCACATACAACCACGACTCTCTTCTCGCGGCCGGTTCGGCGCTGTCGGAGCGTAAATGTTCCATGGCGGACTTTACAGCGTCGGCCATTGTAATCTTCGCGACGACGGACCCCGCGGGCGGCGGGTCGGCGGCGGGGACGGAGGAGGCGGTCTGGGTCATGTCGTGGTAGAGGATGGCGATGGCGGGCCCGCCCATCTCCGGATCCGTCCGGTGGGTGAGCGTTTGCGGATCGCTCAGCATCTTCCGATTCGACCCGCCGAACTTTCCCAGGATGCGGAAGGCAATCAAGGATGCCGCCTCGTCGCCTGTGGATCCGACTGTGTGCCACAGTCCGTGCATTAATGCCGCTCGCACTGGTGCCATGTGCTCGTAGAGGTACTCTGGCTGCAGGTTGTCCACGCACAGCTCGAGAGTGCGTAAGCCCTGTAATCATGCCTTTGATATAACATTTTCGCCACAACATCCCCGCTCTCCCCTCCCATAAACGTAGGCAGATCTATTCTTTTTGGTCAATATAAGTATACTGACATGAGTGGATAAGTACGAAGTTTACCGATTTCGTCTCGTTTAAAAGTATAAAAAGTAAGATGGAAGCCAAGAAAGAGATAATTGTACTCATTTCAATTCCATCCTATCTGCTCGCTGTCCCACAAAATTTCACAAACTTTCAATAAGTTTACACAATCGATGCAAACAAACCTGCTGAACGAGCGTCTGGCTGCCGTTGAGCGCGCATACGAGAGGATCCATGAGCAAGGGGAGGTACGGTAGCAAGGAGGATAAGCGAACAGGCACAGTAAGGCACAATTCGACGAAAAGCTCGCGCATTTGCTGCTTATGCGAGCCGCTCTGTAGCCGATTCAGCTCTAAAAACATTCAGCCGTTGCCAAAATTGCACACAAAGAACAACCCACGTTGCAATAACGACGGAAGTAGCGGTAAAAACTCTTGGTACAGTAGATCGTGGCTACCGCCGCCGATCGAACGGAACAGAGCGCGCAGCAACAGAAAGTAGTTGATCGGCTCTTTGCCCTTCAGTGCCAACTCCATCGATCGATGAACCATCCGGTGCAGATGCGGCTACAATCGAGGCAAATGTTCGAATTAAAACATTTTTTCATCAAAAAGATGGCAAGACTCATTTTTCGTCAAGATTCATATCTATTCCCGATTTAAATGCGCAAAAAATAACAAAATGACAAACTATGAACATTCGAAACGGTTCGCCTGCTTCTGTCATTACCACTGCGATTACCAAAGAAGAAACCCCTGATTAAAAAAATGTCTGCCAACCAACTTACCTTGAGCATCTGTTCATTTTCAACGCATCCAGTCGACTGCGAGCAGGAGACAGAGGTAAAGACCAGCTTGAACAACTTCAAATAGAGTACAGCGCGATCGTTGCTCACTAAAACCAATCGCTCTTTACCATCTTAGCGCCATTTAGATGGGCATCAACTGCCGAAACACTCACCGCCCATCTCGGGTAACTTTTCCAACAAGTATTCCACGAGAATGCTGCCGAACTTGGCCGAAGTCAGCGGGTTCACCAAGAAGGAGTTGCAGATCAATTGCAACGCGTAGTTGCCCGCTATTCGGTCGATCAGAAACTAAAGCATGATCGAGTTTTAGCATTTAGAACTAACACGGCGAAGCGGTAGCAGAAACGCACCTCGATATTTTTGGCGAAGATTTCCTTGAACGTCATGGGATTGAGCATAGTGAACTGCAAAGAGAGAAAATATAAGGGCTAAAAGGGAGGGATATGGTAGCTTGGACTTACGACGCTGGCGAAATGGTCGAGGGCCTCTTTCTCCTCCTTCGAGCGAACACTGGTCGTTCTGAAAATTCGTCACATATTGGCGCTCTGGCGCTTAAAACAGCCGCGATAACGTACGGATGGGATCGCTGGTACGTTCCCTGCGGCATTCCCGCAGCCTGCATGATCGTGTAGATGTCGAGGCACTGAATGCCGTAACGCAGAAGGCGAAAAAATAGCTCCGTCTCCTTCTCAGGAGAAATCTTCCCGCTGTCTGTAAGAAAATATTGAATCACACAGCTTCGCATCATTCTTTATAGTCAAAATTTGTTCAATCAGTAACAAGAAATCTCGCCAGGCATCGTAGCCGGCAAACATGAGCTCACTTTTCAGAGTGAAAACACCGTTTTTTACCCCAAGGATGAAAGTCGTTTCCTGGTTTTTTACGTGGGTAAATTAATAGCAAGAAGGGCTTTCGAAGCACGTTACGTTATTCAATCTAATATTTCCTGTTACTGATCGGCAAATACAGACTAAAAACAGCAAAGACAAACCGCCAGTCACGCGAGCGTTGCCGATGCCCCAAATGGTCGTCTTCGCGCCGCCGACGAGCACTTTGACCAGACTTCGACAATCGTGAACGGACATCGGCGCGGCCACGACTCCCCAGTAGACCGCCGTCACTTGACCCGCCGTCTAAATCGTGCATTATAGAGAAAGAGAAGAGCGAAATACCGAAGTTATAGTGAAATTTCTTAGTAAGTGACAGAGAACCGCAGGAAACAGAGTGGCACATTTAAGGTGAAAACCCTAATTCAGCACGTTCGCTGAGATGTCCACGCTACTGACCATTATGGCTACAGGACCACTAATTCATTGTCTTGTTATTCGTTAAGAAATTGCTCCTATTGATCGTCTCACCCTGGCGATGGCCCCTGACGAATCGTCCGATGTGCCGACTCCGGCGTCTTCGCTATCGACGGCGGTCGTCTTCTGCTCTTCGGGCACTTCTTCCTCGCGTTTCTCGGGCTCTGCAGGCGATGCGTCTGGCTCGCTCTCCTTCTCGATCGCATCGTTGCCTGCAAGTTACGAACTGTGATGAGCCGCGCCACCGATAAGCCCATGTGAAAATAAAAGTTTCACATTGTAAAAAAAATTCTCAATAAGTAACAAAATTAAAAACAAAGTGAAGAATAACACAGAAAAACACGGATTTCGCACAAAAAAAATTCCCCCAAATATAATCGAACAAAAATATTCAACAATCAAGCCTCCACTGTTACAAGACTACAGTATTCTAGCCAAATTTCCCGTTAAAACCCCAATGCCATACCGTTAACTTTGCTTGTAACTTCTTCGCCATTCGTGGCCGAGTGTTTCTCCATGATAGCGGGAAGATGCTGCACAGCGACCACTTTAAACTTGCGAATGAACACCTCGAGCATGTAAAACAAGAGCTCTCGAATCTGCAAGCAAATCTAGTCCATAAAGTCAGTAAAACATTCGAATAATCGTCACCGACCGACTGATCAGGATGCCGTTCGGTAGTGTTGACGATGCATTCGACGAGATTGAGCATCAACTTGCAGCACATAGCCTGGACATAGGCCGGCAACGTAGGGTCGTGAATGCATCGTGAGAAGAGATGCACAGAACTCGACAGAGCGACATAATTGAGTTGCTGGCGCACGTGGTGCACCAAATCGGCCAGCATGCTGAACACCAACGGTCTGAAAATCGCTGCGATTACTTCTCTATAGTCAAATTTTCCAAAATGGATATGATAACATGAGTAACGTAGTTTTTTAATTGGGGGGGGGGGAATGTACAAAATCGTGGAACGTATATCAAAAAATTATCCCCCTCACTTTCGATAAAATAGTACCAACTTCGTGGCAACAGTTCAATGCCGTGCTTGTAAAAGCTGGCCGGTTATGAGTAAAAAATGACATAACGTAACAAATTAATTAGTGGCATATTAAGCGAGCGCCGCAAATCCCTCTAGCCAAACCAACCTGAGCGTTTCATTCGCCGTCCATCCGCTGCCAATCATGAGATTTTCGTTGAACAGCTTAGGCAAATGGGGAACGAACTTGACGCGGAGCTCTGAGCCGAGCAAGTGGCGGGTGGCCATCAACAGCTCGCGGCGTTGATGCGTTACTTCGGGCGGACAGTGCTCCAACAACTGCATAATGCCTTGCACCAATGAGCCCGAGTGCACTTGGACCATTTCCTAAATCGACTAGCATGAGGCAAGGATGATTCCTTGCCGCTCAAAAAAATTCATCACAGCACGATAACATATGCTGGATGTTTCGGGACTAGACCGGAAATCCCCGGTGGTACTTTCAACATGCGAAAATGACATTATATCAGCTGCAGAAACACATTGTTGACGGGTTTGAGTTCCGTTTAAAATTCATCATAGGGCGCTTATCAAGTTTTTCAAGTTCTAAAGTGAATAAAACAGTCGTGTATTCAATCGTATCGATGCTGTGGTCGAATGTGATAAGAGAATTTGCAATAAAAGCTAACAGAAAATTGAAATTAAAGACTTACGTGAAACATTCTTGTGAGAAACGCCAAAAAGGATAGCGCTTTGACCTGAGCACTGAGAAACTCAATGAAAAGCTCGCGATTGAAGTTTGGATGATTCCTAAAAGATAGCAACGATAAATTATAAGAACTTCCATCATGATTCGTTCCTTTCGCATTCATTTTCGTCAATGATACACTCAGTCTCGCCAAACTAGCGTTCAAATAAAATGCAAAGATGACAAAATGGAATGAAAAAATGACGAATTAGAATGCAAAGGTGACGAACTATGAAGAAAGATTTTGTAACAGCACGTTCGAGCATGCATCAATTCAATTTCATACCGTTGCTCCCGACTTGGACAAAGGTTGACCATGTTCAGAATGAGTGGAATGAAATCCGCTATGTCGTTCTGAACATTCGTTCGATGAATTTGATACAGCAATACGATCACAATCGGCAGCTCCGCTAGCACCTTCAGGCTTTGAACGCCGCGCGGCAACAACGTATACTGAAAAATATCCACTGTTAAACCGTTATTTTTTTACTGAGCCATGGCAATGCGCCAAAACAACTATTACACGGTAAACAATAGTTTAGACTGCAAAGTTTTCATTCCTATAGCGTTCTGTAAGGAAATGAGCCAATAAAAGTAATAATTTCGCAGCATATAGCTAAAATTATTCAAATTTCCGCGCCCTAACAAGCAAGAAGCATACGATTACTGATAGTTTACGCATAGCACGAATGGTCTTCTACAAACGTGGCGTGACCCGAACTATACGCCAAGAGCGAGGACTTACCACGACAGGACTGCCGTCGGGGTGTTTCTGCTCGGTTTGAATGGGAGTGACACAGAAGGCTTGTGCTAACGCTTGCTCTATATGCAGCTCTTGTATCTCGTTAACGCGAATGTTGCGGCGAGGCTCGAATATACTCGGAAGTAACTGCGGCAGGTCGCGATATAGTCCCTTGCAGAAATGTAGAAACTGTTGAACCTGTAAGAACGAATGATTTTATTATTATTGTTACTAACAGAGCAATATTGAATAAGAAAAAGAAATCTCTTCAGAAATTGACTCAGTTCAATGGAAATTTCAGCATTGATGACAGTTTATTGCATAAACTGAGATGCAGTATTTCCGTAGCATGAATTGAATTATCGCATTATAATAATAATTTAAAAGCAGTCGACCATTAAAACTGAAAATAGCGCCATGAAATTCCTCTTTTGAATAAATCGACGAATTAGTTTCGTTAAATGAAGGAAATACAAGCCGACAGACCTCAATGGAAAACTGCGGGCGAAACTGCTTCTGGTGCTCGGTGACAATTTTCAGGGCGATCATGACGTTTTCTTCATTTTCCGTCTGAATTATCTTGAACATCTGCTGCTGAATCGCTTTGCCATACTGTTTTAAGTAGTCATTACACGGCATTCGATTCGTCATCTCCAACATCAATTTTCGCAGTTGCTGAAAAAAATTATTTTAATTAAGATGGATATCCAATAAGTTTTGCCAATATATAAACTATTTCGACCTCACAAAAGATTAGCGTCTAATTTTGATATATTGCGCAGAAACGTGACCATTTATAAAAGCATAAAAAGCATTTAAGAGTCCTTCGAAAACGTCGCTTTAATATCCAATTCACTCATTTTTTAAGCGTTTAAACGGACGCAAACTATTTCCATACAATATAATTGGTCGTTTTGGCAATTCAATTACAAAATGGAGAAAAACTTGCCTGTGTGTTGTTTTCGCCAATAAACTGAGGCACAGTTTCATTGAACAACTTGAGAAATGCGCGAATTAAACTGTCCATTAACGGTGGATAAGCGGCAGTAGGAGCGAGAGCTTCAAAATGATTGCTTATTTCTTGCAACGCTTTGAGCTTTAAATCGTCGCCTGAAAAGTATCACATCGGTATATAGAAGAGGAAATGTTAAAATGAAGAGTTTACGCTGAGCCGAATCTGTGAGAGTCTTCATGAGAACATCGAGCTGGTTGAGGATGGGCAGGTTGGTGACGCTCGCCGCCGCCGACACCCCCTTCGCCAGCGACTGCTGCTGAGCAAATGAGAACGGACCCGTCCCCGCCATTTTCCTTCTTGCTTCTTCGTTTACCGATCAACAAATATTGCCACGTTCAACAATAACGTCTTCCATTAAACGTCGAGAAACTGATCATATCCAATCAATCGCTGCTTATATTCTAGTGATATCTCCTTCAAGCAAGGCCGAATCGCGATTGAATTCAACTTCTAAGTATCGGCTAAGACCAAAATTCAAGTTGGAACAGTCCAACAGCCAACAAACCATATGAATTCAATCAACCAAATTTTCCCGGTTACCACAGTTGGTCAGTTCTGTTTCTTCGTTTCTCGGAGGTTTCATGTGGAAGGCACGCTAAATGTTTACGCCATGGGCATGCTAAGAAGGGACTGATCAGGCTACAATCAGTGCAGAACTTGCGGGCGCGTTTGACGTGTAAATGTTACTGGCTCGGACGATTGGTCCAATCGACTTTAACAGGGAATCCGTAGACTCTACGGATTCCTAACTTTTCTTAACTTAAGAAAAATTTTTGATAATTTTTGCTTCACGTCAGTGGAAGTAGGTTCGCAAAACAGCGTCTTACAGTGCAATGTTGCACACCACGCCTCAGTCCATGGCAGTCCTTCAAGCCGCATATTTGGACCGAGTCATTAACCGTGACCCCAAGTGGCCACCTCGCTAACTCAATCTTATCCCGCTGGACTTTTGCTTATGGGATTTCCTGAATATGCTTTTATTCAACAAACCGATTTTTATTGATTTGAAGAAAATAATTATAAAAATTTCTTCATACCAGCATCTTACGCGTATCCATACACTCACATGTCTCAGGCAGTTCGCTTGCAAACGAGTGTTTATGTTTGCTTAGCTATATTACGACAAAGCCATGATTGAATACAATAATTCTTTTTTCAAACAATTCCTCAACGTCTGCACATTACTTTTGTAAAGTTTCAGCTTATTTAGATTATTCTGGGCCAAGTTATTTTAAAAACAAATTGACCAATCCCGAAATTTTCGCTTTTTTATGTTGGCATAAAATGACGGAGAATAAACCAATTTTAACGCTTACAAAAATGAAATCTAAGTTCGAAGTTACTCTACAGGATGTGACAAACTGGATTGAATTTAGTAGCATACTGACGAAGTTATTTGTCATCAAACGCGTTCTACTCAAAACGCTGAACGTTTACCTGCTAACCCAATAACATAAAATGTCAACAAATGGTCTAATTTCAAAGATATAAAAGGCAATCTAATTAAAAGAGAAATCTAGAAGATGCAAAAATCTGCATTGACTTTGGCTACGTATATCTAGAGGTTTTTGTGATCAAACGTGTTCTACCCAAAACCCGCGGAACTTTTGGGCCAATCCAATAATAATGTGTCCAGTATAAACGCCCCTATACGACTCAAAGACGTACATATTAAGGCATGCTTTGGCAGCGATTCCGTTATCAATTGTCGACCGTTAGCAAACAGCGTTTGCTATATAACGTAAAGTCTTGACCCCGCTGCTACAGTCAAATGCGTGTCTACAATAGTTTGTTGTGCAGTCTCTCCATCACCTCCCGTAATAGTTGCAATGGAGCAATGTTAACTTGGTACACTGCTGGTTTAATATTATCACCTTTACTCACTGTTACTGAGCAAATTTCACTTGACTTTTACCGATTTTAACATTTTTTTCTTTCCAAAAACCGGCTCAAAACATTCAGTTAGTAATTAAGTAATTATAGTAGGCACGCATGAGAAAGATCTTGTAGCGCAGGAAAAACTGAAAATTAATGGTAGTATCAATTAGTTGCGCGATGGACAAAGCCTTGTGGCACAGCTTTTGAGTTGTCTTAGAGACAAGGGAACGCTTGTCACGGGCAAGGACAACGTACATCAACTGCTACAATTACCGTATTTCTTCCAATAATCGCCCACCCTCTAATAATCGCCCCCCTCTGGCCTAGCTTGAAAAAATAATCGCCCACCCTCCAATAATCGCCCACCCCCCAACAATCATCCCCCTTCAGAGTCAAAAAAAAGTAAACATCTGTGCAGTGAAGGTCAAAACTGAACTCCCATTCACTTTCCACTACTAATACTGCTTTATCTCTTTATTTATGACTAATATTATATATTAAAGTAACGATTGTTAAAGATAGATACCCTCTCTCCAACGAGCGCCTTCATTCAAACATCGATCGAAATAATAATCGCCCATCCTCCAATAGTCGCCCACCCTCCAATAATCGCCCCCCTCAAGCCGGGGTTGAAATAATAATCGCCCAGGGCGATTATTGGAAGAAATACGGTATAAGTTCTGTTTCAGAATTCGAATCCAGTACAAACTGTCGCAACTTTGCTCATATGAAGCAACATCAATTTGAAAATTTTCACCCTTTGAAAGACTTATCTTTGGTATATTGTGACTGACCAATAAATTTCAAGACGATTTCATTTTAACAGACCCGGTTTTTACTCTCAAAAACCTTCGAGGAAAATTTGAAATGGGAAAAGGTCGCAAAAATGGCACAAAAAAATACAACGAAAACGGAGCCACAGGAAGTACCACTAAGTAAGTGTTTTACACGGTTCAAACATCCAAATGTTCAAATTAGTATCAGTGAGAAATATGTTTAGAAGTAAGATATATCTGTTTCAGAAACGAAAAGGGAAATGTGAACATTGTTGGTCGTGATATGAACGTTGGAAGGGATTTAATTCAAACTGTCCACAATTATCCACCAGCGTACGTCAAGAAAATAACTTTTATGCCTCAATTTATTGCTTTAAATTAATTAAAAAGTAATTTTTACCAGTAAAAACAAAGTTACTACTTGTTTTGCAAATACATCCTATGCAAGAGTTTAGAAAATGTCAGTCTTTTCCACATAAAACTAAAGCACCCCACAATGTCAAGCATGCTCCAGAATATTAACGGACAAAACTGAATACAGGCTGTTTGATAGGGACACATATTAGGAGCGCTTTGCCATTGGGTTTCTTAAAGACTTTGCTTGAATTATGCTTAAATTATGCTTGGAGCATAAAGCAGCTGGCGATATAGAAAACTTTTCGAACTAGCCCATTTGATATTTGATGAGCAACAGTAATTAGAACATATTTTAATTAAATATATGCTGATTGCTTGCGAATATGAGTTGAGTTATGAATTAGTGCTAAATTTAAGTTGTTTAGCGTAATAAAACTAGTGAAAAAATTAAATTAAGTTTCCGTATTATACAGCTAATAGTAGATAAAACAAGTTAGACGATTAGATAGTAGATAGTAGCTAAATGCGCACATACCAAAAATAGTACTCAAATGGAACCAATTGTAATTTATTTGATATAATCCACTTATGGCAAAAACTGTTCATTATTTCTTCTATAATATAACCGCCTGAAATCGTAGGACCCTCACTAACAAAAATTGTCTCTGAAATTTATCGAAAAATTGTTCAGCTCCCTATAGTAGTGCGATCCTCGTTCAATATAAATGTTAGAATATGAAAACGTATAAGTATTCATTTCAAATAAACTGCCCTCATTATCATTTTTATTATCAACGTGATTTTATAATTATAATGAAGCCGCTTTCAAAAATATAATTTCGAAATTCAGAATCTACAGAAATAACTAATGATGATGATTTTAAGCCAACCTTTGCCAGCTCCTCCTCCGTCAACTCCTGAAGAATTGAAAAAAATTATAGAAAGGTAAATTTTCGGCTCAGTTCTAAAGGATGTTATAATTTATTTTCTTCTACCTTATAACTACTCTGATAGATTCAATTTTTTCACCTTCAATGGGGAAATGGATCAATTTGTAGCTTTGATCGCGAGAAAAAGGAGCATTTATTGATGGGAAAACTAAATTAAACTAAATTAAGCAATGATATTGTTTCCTATGGTCAATGTCGCATATTTACGAAAGAGAGGTGTTCAATTCAACAGTTAACAGAGAGCGGGTGCGAAACCAACGCAATTGCTAGTACTTCAGTTAACTCTCTGATTAATTAGATTACACCAGTGTAATGAGTTTTAACTTTAAAGAATAAATACATCAGTAAGACTTTGCTTCCCCCATTTTTAAATGACAGCAGCATAGCTACAGTCGAACCCGCATCATTTCACCCCGGATCACTGCCCGACCCGGATTATTGCAGCTTTTGGCTGACTCCCATTGTCTACTTTTGTACTATTCGGAACCCGCATCATTGCAGTTGTCAGCATAGGACACGCGTGTAGGTCGAAGGTCATGAGAGTCGCATGAACAGAATACACAGCATCACAGAGAGATGTCAGTCATATTCCCTCATCGCAAAAAACAGACCTTTCTTGCATGATGGAAAAGTCAGTAAGCGCGTGAAGGGCACATTTTTGCTTCAAAGTTTGCCCACTAACAGCAAAATTTTGGATGCTTTAAATGTTCTACGCGTTACAGTAGAAACGCAGGGAAGAATTTTGATAGTTTCTATACTATTGAAGAGGAAGTTTGACATAACTCAAAAAAAAATCGAAAATGTAACAATTTGTTTCTTAAAACTGAATTAGTGCGACGCAGTCTGTTCACACTAAAAGATTTCGATCGCTTAATTGTTCAGTATTCGCGTGTTTACCTCTTAAAAACTGCTCGAATGTTGATTGAATTGTGCACATATGACATAAAATTGATCAAAAATTCCCACCAATTAACACACAAATGTTATGTCTACATTAAATCTTGCCGATATAATAATATGGCAGCATCGCTGCACCCAGAGAACTGCAATTTGAGATTTAGGATAGCTGCAGGACCAGGCTATATGCAGAACCCGCATCATTGCAGCTTTTGGATGGTTCCCGCGAAGATGCAAAGATGCGGGTTCTGCTGTACCATCATGAATAAATAACGGCAATTCAAAGTTGGTCGGGTCGGGGAAATGGTGGCAGCTTCGCTGCGGTAGTTTCCACATTGCCAACATCCCGGAGTCAGGCATGCTACGGCTGACCGGATTATTTACTGTCGCATTCATATGGCGGACTCACATCCACCAGCAAAATGCGGACCCTGCGACATAGCGGGACAAACGTTAGGAAGCTTACTAATTCAATATAAACCATATTTACGTGAAGAGGTTGCTCAAATTTTGAATAAATTTTAACTGCATTGAATTAATGATCGTTTGTCAGTTACGAAAACATATGATGAGCAAATTTACTCCGCGAAAAGAAACACAAGGTTGATCTGAGTATAAAACTTTGTTTAAAATATTGCATATTCCTCAGTAGTCTGAAATATGTAACACATTATCAAATGCATAGTGTCCAGGAAAATCGAGATTTTGTCGAAGGCAAAAAATATTGTGACTCTATTTATATCATAGGTGTATCGACAACTTTAAGTTGCGCTTGCTGCAGCTTATCAATAAAATACAGGGTGGCTCAAAAAAAATGTCCTTGATTGCCATTTCGTTCAAAACTGGCGGATTTTACTGCGCTTGGGTTCAATCGATAGTCCTTGGCCTAAAGATTCTTGGCGCGGAGTTTCATTTGAATTGGTTTAGGGGGACTAAAACAAACTTATAAGCACCTTTTTTAGGGTCGACTTTGACTCCTTGTCACTCAAGTGCCATTAACTGTGGTGACTTCAAACTTGGCAAGACTCTTCTCAAGGACCCTCCGTATATTTTGCAACATTCATTTGTTTAGGGGCACCATCGTATCCTGAGATATTAAAAAAAACCGAAAACCTCCAAAAAATCGCTCAACTTTGAGACCTCAGATCTCGGCAATGAAAGAAATTATGAACAAAATCATTTCACTTTCAGATACTAGGGTATGTCAAGTTTGTATTCCCATAATATTTCGTAATTTCATTGACCTTCATTTTTGACCTCCTGAGTAGTCATGGAATGAAAATTCGAAATTGGCGAAAACTATCTAGTTGTACATCATATTGCTCATCATGGCAAGCTTAAGATGTTATGAGTGTTAAAAGTGCTCGAAAGTGCTCGCTTTTAATATTTTCCTTAAAAATTCAATATTTTAAAATTTAAAATTTAAAAATTCAAACTCAATGTTGCAAAACGTTCGGAGGGTCCTTGAGAAGAGCCTTGCAATGTTTGAAGTCGCCACGATTAATGGCAATTGAATGACAAGGGCTCAAAGTCGACCCAAAAAAAAGTGTGTTTCAGTTAGGTTTTGGGCTACTATAGCCGTTCCCCCGAACCAATTCAAACGGGACTCCGCCCCACGATTCTCTAGGCCAAGGGCTATCGATTGAGCGCAAGCGTAGGAAAATCCGCTAATTTTGAACGAAATGGCAATCAAAGACATTTTTTGAGCCACCCTGTGCATCTTCTTTACCGCAAATATATTAATAAACTAAACCGCCTAGCGACACTTAATTTTTATAATGTAGTAAAATTGTCCAATCGACTTTCAGCCTTCAGAGTTCATTGCGAAGAATATATTCGAAAAGCTATCGGAGTGTCATCCCTGTCTTCTCAGCGCCTTTTTTCTTTGATATTGAAGAAAAGTGGGTTAATTTGACGCTCAAACTGGAGAGCGATTCGATAGTAACAGATGATTACGCAACTCTGCTCAAAAAAGCATTTGCCAAAGCGGACATGCTTATTATTGAAGGAAATCCAGGTGTAGGGAAGTCCTCACTTATGCAGCGACTTGCATATGAATGGACACAGGAGGAGTCACGACTGCGTGATTATGATCTTGTTTTATATGCAGAATTCCGTAAACTACGAGAGTATAAATTCGAATACATTAAAGTTTTGATAACCCACTACATGAGAGGCTACCTTGATGAGGATGACTATGAAATATTTGACGATTTTATATGTAACATCAAATATTACAAAGATAACAAGATTTTAGTGCTCCTAGATGGATATGATGAATCCGCTTTGGATAAACAGTGCCAAGAATTAAGCGATTACTTTTATAACACAGATATCAGGCCTTTACGGTTCAATGTTCTAATAACTTCACGAAAAGGATATTTATCAAACCTTCGCAACCAAGGGCGCTTTAAATTTGCCGATATCATTGGGTTTACGACCGAATCACAAAGGCAAGAGTATATATTAAAGCATTTCAATGCAGCAAATGATATAGAATCATCAGAAAACACAACAGCTGTGACATATCTCTTAGAAACAAACGCGAATTTAAAAACGCTTTCTGAATCACCTTTAATGCTGACCTTCATTTGCCTTTTACACAAGAATATAATTGATGGCACTGAAGTTGAGCTCTATATGAACATCATTTGGTGGATGATAGACAGATATCAAAAAAGTAATCGCCTGCATGACGTTCCCAGTCTTTTTGACTTTGAACACGATGCATGCGACAATTTCAAAGTAATTGAAAATAATTATCAACATTTCCCTCAGCTGCATTTGCTTGGAACAATGGCCATGCAAGACATATTTAAGACAACGTTTACAGAAACAGATCTGACTAAATTTCAGCTAAAAGAAATCATAAAAGAGGTCGGATTCTTAAGAAAAGAAGAAACAAGAGACACTTCCTTCCACACAAAAGTTGAGTATTCTTTTCTGCACAGAACCATTCAAGAATTTATTATGGCATTTACTTTCTTCTTTTCAAATGAAGAGCCAACAGAACACTTTAATTGGTATGTTTTTTACAGTGGAAGACACATAGGATATGGGATAATACAAGCTAAGATATTAAAATTTCTGAACATGATATACTTACATAAAATAAACATCAATAAATCACGGAAAGTCAAGTATTCTCAGCTAATACAACCAACCAAACCATTGATGTTGGCCAAATCTCAAAAATTTAAACAATATAGTACAGTCACAATGCATTCGCTACAAGATTTATCTTATTTAAGCCGCAAAAATAACAAAAAAATGCCCCAATCACAAGAAGAAGCACTAAATTTAGTTCAAGATGAAGCTACCCAAGGAGATGCCTTTGCACAATACGTCCTAGGATTAATGTATGTCCAAGGGATACTCATTACTCAATCAAATGATGAAGCTGTCAAATGGTACACAAAATCAGCAGTACAAGGTGAAGCACTAGGACAAAATAACCTTGGGGTCATGTATATGCATGGACTAGGCGTTTCACAATCAGATGAGGAAGCTGTTAAATGGTTCAGAAAAGCTGCAGAACAAGGAAATGCTAATGGGCAATTTAATATGGGAATTGAATGTGAAGAGGGAAGAGCTGTACCTCAGTCAAATAAAGAAGCTGCCAAATGGTACAGAAAATCAGCAGAACAAGGATATGCAGATGCGCAATGTAGCCTGGGAAAAATGTATAAAAATGGGCATGGCGTGTCTCAATCAGATGAAGAAGCTGTGAAGTGGTTTAGAAAATCAGTAGAACAAGGAAATGCAAATGGGCAATATTGCCTGGGAAATATGTATAGGGATGGCAGAGGTGTACCTCAATCAGATGAAGAAGCTATCAAATGGTTTGAAAAATCAGTAGAACAAGGAAATGCACTTGCGTTATGTAATCTGGGAAATATGTATGAGAGTGGAAAAGGCGTACCTCAATCAGATGAAGAAGCCGTCATATGGTACACAAAATCAGCAGAACAAGGCGATGCAGCTGGCCAAAACAACTTGGGAAATATGTTTAAGTATGGCAAAGGTGTGCCTCAATCAGATGAAGAAGCTGTTAAATGGTACGCAAATTCAGCAGAACAAGGAAATCCACTTGCGCAATGTAACCTAGGAGTTATGTACGAGAATGGTAGAGGATTGCCTCAATCAGATGAAGAAGCCGTCAAATGTTACACTAAATCAGCAGAACAAGGATATGCAAATGGGCAATTTTGCCTGGGAAATATGTATAGGGATGGCAGAGGTGTTCCTCAGTCAGATGAAGAAGCTGTCAAATGGTTTAAAAATTCAGCAGATCAAAAAAATGGACTTGCGTTATGTAACTTGGGATTGATGTATGATAATGGAAAAGGCGTACCTCAGTCAGATGAAGAAGCGGTCATATGGTACACAAAATCAGCAGAACAAGGAGATGCAATTGGCCAAAATAACCTGGGAAATATGTATAGGTATGGCAGAGGTGTACCTCAATCAGATGAAGAAGCTGTCAAATGGTATGAAAAATCAGCAGAACAAAAAAATGCAAATGGACAATTTTTCCTGGGATTTATGTATGAAAAGGGGAAAGGCACACCTCAATCAAATGAAGAAGCCATCAAATGGTACACAAAATCAGCAGAACAAGGGCATGCACATGCGCAGTCTAATTTAAGAGAAATATCTAAGAAAGAGCAAGGCATTCTTCCCTTTTTTAAGCCTCTGATAAACTGAAGCATTAGCGTTTGATTGTTACACAGTATTATTTTTTAATGAAAAGTAGATCTGAAAAAATTCAATTGTCTGTCATTATTATAAACTGAGAGTAATGAGTTCAGTTATCGACATCCATTATAAAATAACTTGATAAAGTTGCGCAATGTTTGTAAAATTAATAATTTGTTCTGTAGAATAAATTAAACTAACGTTCATTTCGGAACATTGGCAAAGGACGGGGAGCAGTTTAAGCTTTGCCCCTCAACACACACAAGAGGGAAGCCAAAAATTATGACGTCACAATAAAACTTGATGGCGGCACAACCAGGGGTCGTCTGTCCAACCGAGCTAAACATACCATAGAGCGCACGCTACAACGCAAATTGAGCTGCAGTCAACTACCGTATCGTGCAATACCATGGAATTCTGTCGTGTGGTATGTTTATAACGCAAAGTTTAGCTCGGTTGGGCTAACCCCAATTGTCCTGAGCTTCGGCTCATTTGAAAGCTCTACTTCTGGAGTTTTTTGGTATCGTTCAAATAAAAAATTTTAGGGCTACAATAGGGGTACTATCCCTTCGAAAGACAGTTTCCAAAAACTGATTTTTTTGGCCTCCACTTGCAGAGGAATGCAAGTTTTTGGCGCACTGCGTGACGAAACAAAAAGGTTGTCAGTAGGAGACAGCCTAGGGGTAACCATTTCTTCGAAAAAAAGTTTGTTAATTTTCAAAATATTTTCAAAAAAATTTCTTTTGGAAAAATGGGTACCGCTAGGTTGTCCCCTAATGACAATCTTTCTGTTTTGTCTCTTAGCGTGCCAAGAACTTGCATTCCTTTGGACGTGGACGCCAAAAAAAAAGCAGTTTTGGAAAACTTTTTTTCCAATGGGCGCGTGCCCTTACAAGACCCCTAAAAAATTTTATTTAAAGGACGCCAAAAAAACTCCAGATGTAGGGCTTCCAAATGAGCCCATGCTCAGGACAATTGAACCACTCTGAGCAGAACACCATTCATTTATAATGTGTCAGAAAAAGTTTGATCACCCTATATATTGTACGATCGTCAAGTATAGCACTCGTTTTTGAGGAGCTAATCTACGGAGGGCAAAAATCACTAAATCACACAGATCACCAGTCCAACAGCTAAGGCAATGATTCCCATTACTGGTTGCAGACTGTATGCGCTGGATGGAGATGTTGATATTTGTGCTGTTGTTGTTGGTGGTATTGGTTGTGATGACGATGTTGGTGGTGGTAATGGTGATGTTGGCTGTTGGGAAATGCCGCAGGTGTAACACTCTTTGTTTAAAGCCTCGTAGGCGGCAAGGGTTGTAGCAGTAAGCTTTCCTTCTACATCTTTCTCAGTGTCATTGGCCTCAGCGAGGAACTGTTGGAAACGGGTGGCATCAACTACAGTGCTATTCTTATAGATCAATACTGCTTGCGGTGGAGTGTTCGTATCATAAAGTTGATTTTCCGGCAAGAGCCGAATGTAATCCATGAAATTGTTGGAAAAGCTCATGTGAGATTCAACGATGACGCAGAGAGGCACATAGCGGCCGGTAAAATTGGCCCTTATTATGGCCCTTTCAGCCGCTAGGGCCGTACTTGCCCATGCTCCGAAAAAGTAAATTCGGTACCCTTTGCTGGCGGCCATGCTAAGTCTTTCAAGGGTCCCATTCATATTGCTCATTGTTCCGTCATAGACAACATTGTAATTATTCGCAATAGCATCGGAGTACGCGCTCTTTGCAATGGCAGAGGCGTTGGCGTGGAGTAATGCTGCAGCGCATTGGTCGCCAGCATTAACCATTCCATGCCAAGCATTCATTTCCATCATGATATCGTCGGGATCGATGTAGGAGAAACCGCAGCTCATGTTCATCGGCATCATCCAGACGTCATCGAGTGATGATTTGCCCGAAGCGGTTCCACCTCCAATGAATACGGCCACTGGCGCGGCACAACTGGTGGCGTTAGAAAACAGTATGGACTTTATGTGTTCCATTTCATTGCCGAGCGGAGAAGAATGTGGCCAGACAAACCGCTTCAGCATATTAATGTGATTCTCGAGCGATGGGCCATACGTTCCACGCTCTGATGGTGATAAGTTTTCGAGAATATTCTCATAAACTTCGACGGCTCTTAGTTCTTTGCCAACAGCAGCAAATGATTCGGTCATTAATGCCGCGGCAGCAGCCAAAACGAGAAATGCCGCATACATGTTGCTAAATAAAGTCAGAGCTCAATAAGTATTGGTTTAAGAGCATGAATGGCGCTAATTATATAGGCTGGGCCAAGTTCTTCTGACACGTTTGCTTTGTACGCCATTACGCGCAGAGTAATTCAGTCTGGACATTTGATATAATACAGGGGTCGGGATTTCCCCTTTTTTGAGATCCTAAATCTTTTTAATTTTCAATGTCCTTTTTTGTCCTTTTTTTGATAAAAAGGACAAGATTTCTAAAAAAGAGTCATTTTGAAAAAAAGAAAGATTATAACACAGAAAAAAAGACATTCGTTGGAATAAAGGACATTCAAAATTTGAAAGAATTAGGGTCCCAAAAAGGACAAATCTTTTTTCAAAATTTTTCATTCCGAGCCCTGACCTAATACAGTGGCGAGCAAAAGTTTAAGACCGGCCGACACATTTTCCCTTTATTTCTGTCTGCAACTTTCAGGAAGCTTCTCATTGAATGATTTATAGGTCACCTTAAAGATCACATTCAGGCGATTTAAATGGTATATAGTTTCAACTGGATTGATTGCGTATCGTAATTATTGCATCACTTTAAGCTGTTCGGCTACCAATGTGCGAGAGCAAAAGTTTAAGACCAATGGACATAAGCTTGCATTTTATGTGCAATTCGATGCTATAGCGTGAATTAGGTAATAGTTTAGTGTCTTAGTGCTATGACGTGATGTAAAATGAGCCTGTATGAACTAATTTGAAACTCATTCAGCACTTTTTAGTATGGGGAAAGGTCGTAGTGTTAGCCCTACAACACGCGCACGCATTGCCCAGCTTCGAGAGCAGAACTTCACCTTTGCAAAGATCAGCAGCACGGTGAATGCAAGTCTAACAGCTTGCAAGCAGGCGTGGAAGCTCTATCAGCAAACGGGGCAGTTTTCTGATCGTCCTCGATCCGGCAGGCCACGAAAGACTGATGAGCGATTAAATAGGAGAATCAAAAGGACATCAGAAAATGATCGCAAAAAGACGGCGTCGGACATTTCGAAAGAAATTGCTGTCTCAGATGGCATTCAGTTATCGCGTTACACCATCAGCAGGCGTCTTCGGCAGTTCGGACTGTATGGACGCATTTCCAAGAAGAAACCGTTCGTGTAAATA
>NIUQ01001912.1:0-26004 GCA_002796945.1 Plectus sambesii
TTACTTTCATAGTAAAGTTAGTACGTGACATTTCAGCCAGGGTGCCAATAACCCGCCATCATTGCGTTAAACGAATGCAGTATCACAACCGTCCGCTCTTTATCATTGGTTTCTACCCAAGTATTAAAGGTACTTGACAGTTTTGCTCACAGTGCGTGGCGAAAACAATAATTTTGGAATGCTCTGATGCAGAGCTAAATCGGTTCGTGTCACTCAACCATGCATTCCATACTATGGGTAGGCATTAGCCCTACGGTGTTCGAACAGTGGCATCGAGGTCAATGCGTTCAGCCAATAAACGGAAAAGTCGAGCCCCAGTGAGCATTCAGTTCAGTGAAGACTCAAAAACGCGCTACTATTCGCTGACCCGTTTGTAGAATTGGTCAATTCGTATAGGACCTGTCAACAATACGTTCAGCATGTCAGTTAGCTTCGCCCGCAGCTCTTCAGTAGCGGTTTTTACCCAAGTATTAAAGGTATTAGATAGTTCCGCTCGCGATCGCGTGGCGAACGCTAGAACATTTTGGAAAGCTCTGCATGCAGAGCAAGTTTCTGGGACAACCGATAAGATTCGTTAGTGGGTATCAGACCGTGCCTGCACCAATCCTCCTAACACACTCTTCAAAGATGGAAAGTTCGTGAGCAAGATGGATTGCTCAAACCGACCAAAGACAAATTCGAGCATAAAACGCTTCGCATGATTTCATTTTCCGAAGAGGAACAAAATCCGAAGATAGCAATCCAATAATATTGCTTCTCCAAGCCAAGGATATGAATTTATTCAAGTAAACGATTCGAGCGCAAACGTTCTGTTTCAGCGCACAATTTCATTTTGCATCATAGAAACACATTACGGAGAGGGTGGGAATTAGCATAATTTTAGAAACAAAGAAGGCAATGTACGTGACATTTCATAAGCCGCTCTTCGAATGAACGATAAGGGCCTTTTGTTCAGGTGTAGCAAAGTCTCTCGCGTATTTGTCTATGTACGTGCAGGTCGGGATAATCTTCAAACCATTCTTACCCGCGTAACTGAACGCCGCCTAAAAATGGCCGCAGTTAATTACAGAAGCCTCCCTCTTCGGCAAACTACCATTCAGTAATACAGTTTGATATGTTCATGAGAGTCGTGACCATACCATTTCCACTTTTCCTTGGACATTTTCCAAAACAAATCCAAAACTCTGCTAATTTTGTTTCAACATGTCAAATTTGCTTCGGAAAGTGCCCAAGATTATACGAGACGTGTTTATTAAAATATGGAAAGCGCCCAATTTAGGGTGAAAATGGTACATACCGTACACCGAATGCATTAAGGACAATCAGGTTGTCCAATATTATGCAATGAATACATTGCGGTATTCGTGAGAATGCAAGAAATGTTCAAAATAATGAACCATGCTTTCAAACTACGCCCTGTATTTCCTGTAGGACCTGCAAAATTTTCTCCCAAAGCAAAATTAATCGCTCGTAGCCGTCATTACGGTATCGCTGTCTAGAGATAAACGTACATCGGCGAGCACTTTTGCGACACCCTTTCCTCTGGCTTCGGGCGGCACTTCAGTGTGGTACATGTCGAGAATGCCATTCGGAAGCTCCTTGTACTGCAACACTGCCTTCGAGCCATCTGCAGCCATCAGCGTTGCACTACCATTCGATCAAGCACAATCGTCAACTGAAGTCAACTCTCAAACTCGGATACTTTTCGGTCTGTCCCATCAACCTACATAGATCCTCTCTGAGTTATAAATCAGTGGCTAATGAGACAAAAATTAGAAAGAGAACGAGAATAAAAACATTTTGCCGCAGTAAATCGGCCGGTTTCACATCACCTATTTTAATTAGCCGTACCTAAGGGAAACACTTTATCACTGCTTCAAGTATGACTTCAGCTTTAAGCACGAGATGTGAAGCCGACCAAATGTCAACATGGCACCGACGGCCCGCGCGTTGCGAAGCCGGTCAAACATCATGAAATGGTCTCAAGAGGGACCGACAGTCGCTATGAATCCAAGTCGTGCATGGGTGAGAGGGATCTTTCTTCTAGACCACTGAAAGATTTCCCGCTTGTTTCACTAAAGATCATCTCTTACAGGGGTGGACAGAACAGGCCGAAAAGTTCAAGTCGTCAAATTTTTCGGTCAGTAATCGAGAGCCGAAGGGAACACAGCAATATGCTTAGTATCGAAAGCTAAATTGAGCACGTTCACTGCGGCGTTCACACTCTTAGCCTTAATCGTTACAAGGCTAAGACTTCATTTTCTCGTTACTCATCGAAAAATGTGGACAATAAAGTTGACCTCAGTATGACGACTGCCCGACAGTCGTTATCGATCAATGTGACTCACTTATTTTAATGAAAAATTCCAACGCTTTTCGACAGTGTTCAACTTTGAGCGCGTGCGACATTTTGAGGCGGCGGGACGAGGCGTAATCTAGACGAGCTTCAAACCGAATTCAAATCGACACCGCGTGAGTTGCAAGAGTAGTAGGCCGTCGACTTGGCGCACGCCGCCGATCTTTCGCGACAGTCAAGCGTCGAAGTGCAAGGCAGACAGAGTGTCAATATTTCATCAACGGTTTTTACCGAGCCACAACAAGAAACAAATCTTGGTAATGAATGAAAACATCGTGGATACTGATCGCCTATGGGTCGAGGATTTAGAAGAAGAATCCAAGGATCTTCCCGCCGAGATGCTTTCGTCGAGCCTCTTCGTGATCCATGATCCCTCCGGACGTCGTCAGGACGATGTATCTGAAGCAAAAGGAGTCAATTATCCACACTGGACAGTGTTTTTAGTCATCGGCAATTCAATAGGCAAACAAAGTCGGCGGCGCGGAAATCACGTCTTCGCCGACCAAAGGGAGGAGGGGAAGCGGTGAGGCGTTCAAGAGTTACTAACACAATATAACCGCTGATTAGCGGCTTCTTCTCGCTCAAAGTCGGCGTCTCCCTGCCGAGAATAACAGTCGCGCGTGATTGCGTCGAGGGGCGCGCCGCAGGCCGTGTCTACACGCCGCCTCTACAGGTCGATCGCAAAGCCAAGAGATTATTTTAATTGTACGTCGACTGAGCTAGGTGCTCGGGCTGAGCATGACTAACAATCCGCTTTGGAAGCGCGCTGATCTAGTCGTTGTAGCTTGGATATCTAGCTAAAACTGCCGATCGCTTTAAGCCTTGCCAACAGGGTTCGCGTCTGAACCTCTGCGTCTCTTCTCTGTTTGCTGATTTGCTTCCGCTGAACGACGTTCGGTTGTAAGGCTCCATCTGAGACTTGTGATATTACTGACATTGTCATGGCGAGGAGGCACTTCCACGCCAACGAGCCGACGACCGACTACTTCACCACGGGCATGGAGCATCGCCCTTCGCAGTTCGGCATTTCCATGTCTGAGGCGAACGCGAGCGTCGCCTTCCGCGAAGCCCGTCAGATGTCCATCGTCGACATTCAACAGGACCAAGACCGACTACGAGCGGCGAATGTAAGTGTGTCCATCGACACTAACTAGAATGCGAGGAAGAGAACTATCCCCCGAATAACTTTCATTCCCATCCCGCTCCTACCCAAACTGTCGAGGATGGAATTAAGATCAAAGCTCAAGTGTCACCAAGCGTAAAATAACAATCAACGACTGGGCAATAATTTTAATGAATTTTCATATTAAAATTATTAGTCAGCGCGGAATATTGCTTCACTCTTCATAACACTGGCTGAAAATGCGAGTAGGATCGACTAAATCTTTCGCTTCAGACGAAAGCCTTACGAATGCTGATCACACCAGACCTGCCGTGCACGCCAGATAAAGAGGAAGACAAGATACGCCCGCCGATTCCGGGACAGCCATCGACCTCCAAGCGTTTATCAAGGCTCGAGGTCCAACGCCGCTCTTTTGCCCACGCCAGCAACAGTCGCACCAACAGCGAGACGATGTTGGTGGTCAGTCCGACGAAAGAACGTAAGTAATCAACAAAAGGTGGAGATATTTGCTCATTCTAGAGGTATCGGGCACAAGCTAGGGCTTATCAATGCTTCAGGGCGGTACGTCCACAGTAGTGAAAAAATCAGAGAAAACTAAAAACTTGGTAGAATTATTTTTACTTTCGCAGAGTACTCTCAGGGGATGCAGTTTGCCTATATGCTATCCGCTGTCCCATCCCCAAATTGCTCAATATGACCTATGGTCGCCACTAATAAAAGCAGTCTAGACTCTTTGACTGGTAGATTCATGTCTTAAAAACTACATTACTATAACAGACTGAGGGCTTTTTAATTGAAAATTCCAAAAAAATCCGGAAAAACTGCGACTTCCGCCTGCCCCGGAAACCCCGATATTCTTACTCAATCCAGGCGTCCAAGTAAAGATCACGAAAGCGACTAATTAACACCGACACTATGCTTCTGAAGACGTCTAATATTAGACTAGTGTTCATCCCATATCGCTAACCAAGTATCTTGCAGGCATCAAGGACAGCAAGAAAGTCGTCGCACTGCACCTGAGCCTCGGTTTCTGCTTCGGCATCTTCGCCACCCTTCTGGTGATCGGATGTATCGTCGTTATCACCAATCCGTTTGAAAAGACTGGCAACTGTTCACTTCCTACACCTACCAACCAAGCCCTGTCCAGTTTCACTACACCTCTTGCCAAAGCGTGAACTGTACTTCGACGGGTGTATTATTCGCTCTCTATGACTGTACATATTGATATCTTTACTCACTAGATTGACGCCTACTGACTATATACTTACTTGTTATGTCAATTGCATAAACGAACTGTACCCATTTCGTGTACTATGCTTTAATTAGTCCTGTTTAAGGGATATACTTTAGAAGAAATGATGACTTTATGAAATATATGTGGTATAAAATATATCGATGATCTCGCGATAATCGAACGAGTGGTTAATAGTACTTTGCCACTCCTGGTTTGAATGAAAATGAATCGATGTCCGATCGACGATGACCCTAGTCGCTAAGCGCACTCATAGCCAACCTCCCATCATCGTGGCTTCAAGCCTAAATCAACCATAGAAAAGCTCCAATGATGACACTATTCCGCGGTCTTGTATCCTCATTCCAATCTTTAACATTCAACTGCACTAATCCTACATTCGACTTCCTCGCCCTTGTACCCAACTGCGTCATCTTTGCATTTAATTGGAGCGTAAGTTCGATGAAATTGCAAGCAAAGTTCTTAATTACACTGTAAGACGGTTTATGAGCGCACCCGCAGTTAGCAGGGTACGTCGACCTCACGATAACGTATGTTTCAACGCTCGAATACGCGCCAAAACTATTCAATTCTTACTCATCTTCACTAAAGCGTTCTGTTTTTCCGCGTAACCAAATAAATTCGATGCCGACATTATTGTAAAGATTAATTAATAAAGTGATATTAAACGAGAACTGTGGTCACTTCCAGCTGAACGCAAAACACCGCATATTCTTGTCATCTACCTATGTCCGATCTGCTTAGCGGTAAGTTGATTACAATATAAACAAATACGATTCGCAGCCAACTTGTCATAGGTATATACAGATAATGTACGGTGTATTACTCTCAGCTAGAGGGGATCCTCGTTCCCTAAGTATACCATATCCACTTTAATAAGGTCACTTTCCGAACCAAACAGGACATTTTCCATATAAACTTTGGTTTCGAAAATGTCCTTTTAAAAGTGGATATGGTATTATAACACTGAGGCATACCCGAACTGTCGGGACGGGAGCAAGTTGCTCGTCCACTTTTCGAGGTCGCTAAGCGTGATGTCGAAGCGGGGGCTGATGACGCTGCACTGAAACAAAAAAACGCACTTAACCATACTGGAGGCCGTACAAGCAATCCAATACATTTAACCGATAATAGTAAATATTTTTTGGATCGGTCACAAAAAATCTCGCCGTAAATTTGCTGGCAAAGATGAGCTCGCTTTCGGAGGTTAAACACTATTTTTTCACCAAGAATAAGTAATTGCTTGCTTTTTATGTGCCTAAATCGTTAGAAGGAAATACTATCGACTTTCGAAGCAGTTTGCCTTATTCAATTTAATATTTCTTGTAACTGATGGAGAGCTTCTGGCTACATGACTAAACAACTTCTTTATAGCTGAAAAGTTTGAGTCCACACTCTTGAGGAAAAATCATCACCGTAAATTGGTTAAAAGCTAATTCATCTTAGTTTTCAATTTGAAATGATAGGAAGTAACAGGAACTAATCATTCACGGTTTGAGCTTAAACTTAAAACTACACTTAAAATTTCTCTGCTGTATGAAGGAATAAGAGAGAGATGAGCGAGTGTGAACTAATCTTTCGGCCCAATGTCAACCCAATCACTTCACCGTCTCAGTATAGATATGACACAGAAACGAATAATGACGATAGATAAAAATAATGGCTCAACCGCGAGCAGTTTTTAATCCCATTCTACACAAGTCGAACAAACTGTACAAGATCCACTCATCAATGTCAACGAACCTTGTTGATGCGACCGGTCAGGTTGACGACAATCTTGCCGGCGCGATGGTCATCGACGATTTCGAATTCGCCGATGTATCCCTGCTTCATCATCACCGTGAGGAAGCGAACGATAACCTAAAATGCGACAATTGTTGCTCGCTCAAAATTGTTATAGCGTTGAGAATTGTAGAAAAAACGTCGAAAAAATTCCATTCAATCTGCTTGAATTATACATTATTATATCTTAATTACAAAGACAAAATCAAGTTACTCGTTTGTTGCTTTCAGAGGCAAAAGCACTTTAGTTCTGCAAAATCAATGCTATTGGTTATAATAGAGTTTAGCCGGGTGCCCTTCCCCACTCTTCACTGTGACGCTTATTCTATGACGTTGAGCGAGAAAATGACTCTTTGCCACTTTGACTATCTCGTTCTAGCATGATAAAGTGAAGGAAGGTGGAAGTGTTCCGGTTGAACCAGTTTTTACCCTTCAGTAATACATTCACAATAAAATTAGAAGCGTCTGCTGATAAATGAATTGTGTCTGATCTAACTATGAATCTGCAAGCCAATTATGGTCAGACATCAGTTCATTTAATTATATTTCGATGATAATTCGCCTTGTTTACGAATTTACGCGTATATAAGAAAAAGGGGAAAAACAGCAAATCTATCATCAATTAGCTTTGCATGTACAAAACAAAATTAAGAGCAGCAAACAAACGAACCTTTGAGCAAGGTCGGATAATGACCTGGCGCTTTCCGCGTTTCTCAGCATTGTTGATATTCTTCAGGGCATCGGCCAACACGTTCATTCGCACCATTTTTGCTGTTTACGGTTTTACACTAGGCGCGCCGGCCGCCGATTTTCAACCAACAACACCTAAAGAAAGTAACTGAGAGATTTTTTGCAAAATAATGGAACGGCCCTAGAGAATATCGCAATTTATGAAGAAGCAAAAGCAGGAGACATTTTTTACTGAAAATTTTAGGCACATCCACCATCAGCCACACGTGAAACATACTGCTCGCCTGCGCGCCGTGCGGTAACGACATCACTGCGAGTACTGCATGTCGCCTTGCAGTTATTTTGATACGCAGTTTACTCTCTTTGATGCGCAATGAAAACGTACTGTAACTAAGAGCACTGAGCGCTAGTTTAAGTACACAATGTCGCCGATTTTGTATTTTTTTTCCTCACATGGCGGATTAAGACGAATAACCCGATGGTTGGATGATAAAGCTTAAGGTTCCCTTTAGAGATACTGGCTCGTTCCTTTTTACTTTCCCTAACTGTTCACTAAAAAGGAAATGAAATGTTAACAACTATCATTGTCCTGATTTGTTTAAGATATGTGCCACAGACTGTAACGCTAAAGGATACGTTAATAACGGCAACATTTGAGACACTTGATTCCATTCTTTGCAAATCGCTCATGCGCTTAGGTCTGTGTCGATAAGCTGAATCACAAATTCAAGCAGTGAATTATGCTAGTAATTACGTCTGTCTCCTTATATAGATGCAGTGATATATTGCCACTAGTGCTCGTGTAACTTGTCGAGAGCATCCTCCACTCTAATGTCGACCTATAGACGGACGCGTTATTTGGAAGATTGCGGTATAGGACAAAAGTTCCAAATGGCTTTACTGGCGCGACAAGCTCTTTCCATCCACTGCGCTTACTAAAGAGTAGCGACAGTTTATATTCGCATCTGTAGGTAATTACATCGAAAATGAGGCACATAAAAACCAGCGTTGACGAGTATGAATCACATCTCTGAGAAGGGTATAGTCTTGAAATATCACTCGCGTCAAGACCCGCCGACTGAATCCGATTTCTTGGTAGATGTCTCTTTATCGGCCCAACGAAACTCTGTCACACTGCAATTATACAGGGGGCGTAAAAAGTTCTGCGACGAACACATTTTTTCTTATAACTTTCTTCATAATTTTTATTTCCTTTCGTTCTTTAGTTTTTTGAATTCATCTCTTATTGCTTTACAACTTTTGTAATCAACCTACAAGTCTATCTTACCAGGTTACAATTTTACGCCATGAAATATTTTGATGAATTTGAGTAAAGTTTTAAGCAAAAATGTGGAGGAAGCAGAACTTTTTACGCATTTTGTAATAACCGAAACGAACCAGACTGCCATAGCAATAACCATAAATTGCCGTTTTATATTAATCATACAAGAATCAAAAGCATAATTTAATAATGTTCATCTTATTATGAAATTAAATTTTTCCTAGTGTTAATACTTCATTTTGGACAGTTTTTCTGAAAACGTGAAGCAAAAAATTAAAATAGTAGTTCTTGTTGTGAGAGAGAACTATAGGATCCTTTTTTACTTAACTGAATGCAAAACTAACGTTTCTAAATTTTGATGCCACTCTTTAGTGCTTGGCTGATATGAGGTAGACGAGGAGGTAGATGAAGGTTGGCTAAAAACATTTGATCTATTAAATTAATATTTCTGAGGATAAACCTGATAAGCTATTCTTATCATTTTTCATTTACATAATCTGTATAAATAATTTAATATTTTAACATTCTTACATACATTCTTACTAACATACGAAAGCCATTTTTTATTTTGAATAAAAATAATTTGATGACTACGTTAATAAAACTAACTCGTTACATGTTTCCATTTCGACAGTACACAACTGTGTTATCAGTTAATCAATATGTAGACATTCAGTTTTTATTCTTACCTAGGTAGAGGTTTATAAGCATGAGAGTCTCCTTGAAAGACGATATCTCCAGTGGCTGGACCACTCACATCGCTACCTCTGCGATCGCGACTGTAAAAGGTGTTGCTTCAAAATTCATCAAAAACTACACAGAGTCGTTTGCAGTAAATAAGTTTTAACTTAAAATAGACGGTAGAATTGAAAACATTTACGCGAGCGAGCGACATCCTTGCGCGCCATCGTCGTTTTCTCTACGCAACACAACTGCTCTACGATACTCTATCTACCCACCAGCCCATGGCTAATTCAGCATTCTGTATTATTTTACTTTACTCGCTTCTGATGTGACGCGAAAGTTAAAAAATTCCTCTAAAATTGGTAGTTTATAGTAAAGAAGAGCGAGTAATATGTTTTGGCAATCTTCAGCATGTGGCTGACACGGAATACATGAAGAAGTGGATGAAGGTGTACAGAATATTGTTTAATAATATTTGAAAATATCAGATTTATGATCTGAAGAGCCTTCAAAATAATTCGGAAATATAATATTGATTATAAAAAAGGACAATGATGTTGAGGACGGATTATTTGAAGTGATTAATCTCATGTTTCTTTATCTTACAATAATATTGAAACAAGTTTTCCAGTCGGTAAACTATATAAATCTTACCTACTATTTCCGCCCATTTGGTTTAGCTGAGCGTTGCTATGGAATTGTCTAAATACTCAATTTATACTTTCATGTTAGCAAATTTTCAAAGCATTGCACATCAAAAAACAACTCACAGTAAGTTTTTCTGACGAAGAGCAGGTTTGATTAAAGTTCTGAGATATGTATTCGTAGGGATCTGCTCCGCGGAAGACAATGTTCTAGAATGCTACAGTTATTAAAAAATGTTAGCGAGTAGGGAGTCGAAAGCACTTTAAAGTGAGAAGGAATGTCGACGAAAGAATTGATTTGCTGCAAAACAGATATCAACGCGAAAGGTTTGAGGATGTGTGAACCTCCAGAACTTCTGAAACAGATTTAGTTTTGGTGGAAATGGTAGGCGAAAGTCTTTTTGCTATTACAAAAGATTCATGTAGGCGAGATTCAGGTCGGGCATAGAATTTTTAGCCCTGCATTCAATTAATATTTCATAATAGTTTACAGACTTTTAAAATGTCCCCTAAAATACCGCGAGCAGAGGTGATTTTGTATTGAAAAAAGAATTATGGGAGAGTCTTCAGTTGAGATTGCAAGTCTTTTCTCACAATAGTTACCTGGGAGACGCTAGAGATGCACGCTATACGAGAAGACGTGTCACTATCGATCACTTTTGACGAGCGCAACACGGCAGTATGTACTGCGTAGTGGTGCAGTTACATAATAAGCAAGCGCACGCGCTTCGAGCAGTCTCTGTTTACTCAGGGCTATGCTGACGTGTATGACAAAATAGAGGCACAGGGATCATTAATGCGTTTCTGTTATTTGAGACGAGAAAATGTGTAAAGCAATTCAGATCGTTTCCACTATTTTTTTTGTAAAATACCGTATTTTAAGAAATAGTGGCACAGTGCCACTATTAACCCAGACTTAGGCTTAGCATAAATGTTTAAGCGATCCAGCATCATTTGAAAAAATTACAAATCACAGCTCGAAAGAGACCACCGAGTAGCTATCACTAACATCATTTTTGGATCTGAGATTGTCTTGAACTTTTTTTATTACGAAAAATAGTGGTTCCTGTGCCACTTTTTCTTAAAATACGGTAAATGTTTATTGCACATCATAAATAATATTTCACTTTGATGACGTTTTCGAATTTCTAAAGTTGTGTTCTCTGAGATCGATTTCCGATTAAAATACCGAGGTGAAAAATGACAGCATTATTCTTCGACGAGGTAAAAAGTGTCGAGGCTTGCTACGTGCTGTTCGATGGGCTGAAGGCCTTATGCGCTAAAGAACGCCGAGGCTCTCACTCAACAGAGCTCATTTTCCGCCTTACTAATGTTTACATGTCTGCATAACTGCGTTTATTGAGGTTCTATGCAAATACAGTGGCATTCGTTTTTACGATTACATGACAACTCGCGACACGACAATTCGCGACATTACGTATGTCGCGAATTGTCGCAAAAATATCATGTCGCGAATTGTCGTGTCGCGAGTTGTCCGTTTCCCGTTTAGACCAGTTTTTGGGGGGACCGACACGTTTTGACCACTATGAGCAAATTTCGTTTATACCGGTAATTCGATCGGTGTAAGCGAAATTTGCTCATAGCGGTCAAAATGTTGGTGCAAAAAGTCGTCTTCCTTTACGTTATTAGAAGTCGGGAAGCGTGGCTAGCATGCGTATTAGCGATTAAAGTCAAGGAATGTACAAGGTGGCAGTAGTAATAGAAATATCCGAATGGTACAAAATATCGCCATAGCAACCAGTGTGGTTGTGCACGTGCATGCTCGTTTGTTCGTGGTACATCCTTGAAATTGACAGAAAGTCGATATGATATGGCACAAGCAATTGCACGAGTATGGATGTGATGGTTTTACATCGTGGGGCGTAAGGTCCGTCATTGTTAGTTCTAACAACAATCGTGCAACATTAATGTTGGGATGCTCACAGCGGAAATGATGACTTTACAAGCACGTCATCGGAGCGCGCGGAGCTTAACATTCACCATTAGCGTTCAAACATACAGCGGCGAAGGTTTCTGCTTCTGCAGGCAAGATGATGAGAAGAAAAATTAATATCACGACTGAGGGTTAATTCTGTATCCCATTCTGTGGATTTCGGCAATAAGACAAAGGGTAGATGGTGCATTATCCTATCATTTTCAGTGGATGAATGACGCATTCTCCATTGGCACCGATGAAGAATGAGGACATTAGCAGAAGAGCGGCAATAAATAATTCCATCACGACGTACGCAGCGCAATTGACCATACAAGTGTAATGAAGCTAACAAATGATGGCTACTCGTGATAGGTGGAAAGCGAGAGTTGACAGCGAGCATCAGCGCGAACAGAGGAGGTTTACGATGGTGCGTAACGGCCTTATAAACCAGACTACGTTTAGCTGTGTGTCAGTTGAAGGTCAGCAAGAAGGAAGGTGTCAACAAATCCCGCTACCAACGTCGACTTTTTCTCTTCTATCGCGGATGAAGATTCGGTCTTCCTCTATAAGAATGAAAAAAATCTGCCAAAGGCTATGCCACAAGGAGATACCGATGAAAAAGAGGATGCGTTGTTTGATCATCGAGAGGAATCGGTTCTGTCGGCGGCATTGTCAACGGAAAAGTCAGAGCCTAAAAGAAAAAGGGGAACGTCAGCGGCGTTGAACGATGAAGCAGAAGAAGTAAATGGAATCATTCATTCTATTCTGGAAAAAGATCAATCAGCCATTGTTGCCATTCCACCGACCGCCGAAGAACTTGACAAGAATCGACAACACGAAAGACAATTGATTTCTTTCAGAGCTATCTACAACCTGTCGCCCGATTTAGGCTTTCGTTTTCTTATTCGAGGTAGTAGTGAAGCCACAGCGCAACTGGGAAGCTTTTATCAGTCACCCAAAACTGGCTTCTTTTTCTGAAGCGATTCTACTCCGAAAATGACCCTTAGCGGGGCTGAATTGTGCAAAATATACCTTGAAATCCCAGCTGCGAATAGGGAGTTGCAAAGTCTGAAAACAGACTTTACTATTAGGTTCGATGCCGTTAGAAGCTGGCGTTTTAAAGCCGAGGAGGCGCCATGCGCGAGTGAAACTTTTCAAAACAAACAATACTCGCCATATTATCAACAAGCGTTATATTGTCCAATGAATAGGAAACAGTCTCGTCGTGGCTAATGCATGAAACAATGTTAGCGCGCGTGCGTTGATTGTGCTAAATAATTGCGATGTTAATAAAACATTTTTCAAGATGGAGTTTAATCGCTCAGACTGCGAAGCGAAAATTGCCGAATGCATCGAACGAAAAAAGGAAATTGAAAAGCGAAAGAATCAACAACTACATCAAGCACGTTCGAGATTTCAAAAAATTGAAAAAGAGGTAAATAAAAACAACAAATTTCGGCGAGTATTCAGGCGATGAAACAAGAAATAGAACTACTAACAGAAAGAATACACAATGAGAAAACGAAAGGGCAGGAATTCGAAGAGAAAATAGAGAAAAAAATACAAAAACAGATCATATCAACAATTGAAGCGGCATCCGCGCAAGAAATGAGCGATTTGGAAACGAGACTAGCGCAAGAACAAAGCAAAATGGATGTTGCTCAAAAACGTCAAATATTCCCTTCGGAAATTGCACCGCGAAAGGTTTGTAATGACACGACTTCTACTTGGTAAACTCAATTGTATATGCAGACGTCAAAACGAATGAGATGTGACACTATTCAAAAGGCGAATCGTGCACCGCTGTTAACTCCACAAGTTGCTGAGACAAGACCCATTAACGCACAAGTTCAAGTCATTCCACAGGAACAACTTAATCAGCAGCAGCAGCAGCTAATTCAGCAGCAGCAGCTAATTCAGCACCTGCAACAACGAATTCAGCAGCAGCAGCTAATTCAGCAGCAGCAGCTGCAACAACTTCTGCAGCTAATTCAAGATCAACAGCAGCAAATCAACCAGATAAGACAAAATCCGGATTTCTCTAATAGCAATTATCAAAGAGAAGTGGTAGGGGACAGAGAAGGAGCTCACGGAGTTGGATATCACGTACAACAACAACAACAATAACTACCACAACCGAAACAATGAACAAGCGATGGCTGAGTAGTTAAACTAAGTGCTTGTCATATACTTGCGTTGACAATATTATCAAAATCTCCGCTGATAAATAAACTTACTAGCTTCTCAATGACCGTTTGGGAGCTTGGCAAATTAACTACGTAAACGCATTTTCCTACGTTCTGCACAATCTAGATCATCTACTGAAAAAGCTCGCAAGTTCCTGCCGCTGAATCATTTCACTGTCCAGCACGTCCAGCACTTAAACTACCAGGGGCTGATGCTAAGACGCGCGCGCTACCAGATAGATCGAAAACGGTTACGTCTCACACGCGCTATAATCGATGATGTGCTTGTAAAGTCATAATTTCCGCTGTGAGCATCCCAGTATTAATGTTGCACGATTGCTGTTGCAAGTTAGAACGGACAATGACGGGCGTTACGCCCCACGATGTAAAACCATCACATCCATACTCGCGCAATTGATTGTGCCATATCACATAGACTTTCTGTCAATTTCAAGGATGTACCACGAAGGTACGAGCATGCACGTGCACAACCACACTGGTTGCTATGGCGATATTTTGTGCCATTCGGATATTTCTGCTCCTACTGTGGTGCATACGTTTTTGCACAAATATTTTTGATTGGCCATATCTCTGCAACCAAAGTCAAATTCCTAGCGTTATTCCCGCATACTAGCGTTTTCCTCGCTAGCTGCAGGGTCCGCTTTTTTTCGGGCCTTCCCATGAAGACGCCTGTTTGATACGACACGTGCTCTGCCGGTCGGACATCGTATACCTGTCACCGGGAGCTCAATCTGAGTTGGATTGAGACTGTTTTTGCCTACCGCGGCGGGGAATGAACCAGCGTGCGTCCACCCTATGACGCGTCGTTAATAAGCTAGCTCATTAACCACTGGACCACCGCGGCGGCCTGGCCATATCTCTGCAACCCCATAACAAATTTCAATAATTCTTTTTCAAACGAAATCCCAACATTTGCTCATTCTTTCTGATAAATTTATGCTCAATTGCATTATTTTTAGTCAGATTATCGAAAAAATTTGTGATATTTTAGTCACAGAAATGAGTATTCTTTGCGCACTTTGTAATATCCTTGCTCATTATGCATGGATTAACTCGCGGAAAAAGCTATAAAATCCCTTCCATTTCTTCTGCAAAAGCTGTTAATGGCATCTGAATTGGTGCAAAACTTCAACAAGTTATTAACAATTTAAAATGGCTGCGCTCACTGGGACAACCTGTACTTTAAGAAGCAAGGCCTAAAAACGTGCAAGATATCATAAAGACAATATATTATGCTTAAAGTTAGTAACAGATAAAAGCAAAAAGTTAACGAAGCACAAAGTGAGAGCTGATGAATACTTTATTGGAAATAACACCTAAGGTTTAACGCATTGACTTGTGGAGCCGATGTACATCTTTCCATTCAGCGCTAACGCCCTGTAACTCGTCTTGAAGATCCTGCCGTCCTGACTATATCTCATCGACGTGACGTTCTCTCGCTTGAAGAACTTCTCCGGGATCTGCTTCATGTAACCATCCATAACTTTTGCTGGATCTACCTTGGGCGGATCATTGCCATCATTCGTATCGATGTTGTAGGCCTCGCATGATTTTTCGCCGTGTTTCTGCGCATGATAAACCGCAGCTTGATTCGTCGAGAACGGGAGTGACGTTTTCTTGCTCAGTTCGTTCACTTTTTCCGAGTCCGAGGTGATGCCATTCTTGAACTTAGTGAGCTGGTCGCTTGATGTCGATGAGTTCAGCTTGTTTCCAAACTCTTGCCGCACTTTGCTCTCAGGCTTGTCTGAAACACTTGGCTAAAACTAGTTCAAAATTAACTTCAGGATATCATGCAAAATCATAAACTCAGTGACAAACCTGACTGTCGATTTCGTGCTTTGCCAGCTCGACCTTATCCACAAAGTCATGCACATTCTCGCAACCAGTCTCGTTTGCGAGGCTTAATGCCGTCCCAAACACATCTTTCGTTAAGTATCCTGCTTTTTTCCACAACTGCACATGTAGGATGCTAGTGGTCATCCTTCTCTTTTATTCCTTAACACAACCGTCGAGCTCGGTCCCCTGACGCGAACTGGCCTCGATTCACCAACATTTTCCTATGCGGACGGCTTATCATACAATTATACGTAATCATTTCCTCAAATATCCCTCGTGCCGGGACGCCGGCACTGGCGGGAGTTACAAGAAGAGGTATTAGTAGGAGACGGGCAACCCGATTCCTACACACATGCCATCTTTCATCACAGTTTCCAGTCGAAACACCTCAGCCGGCGTCATGTCCCGGAGCATGTATTCGCCGTTCACCATCACGTCAGACAGACTCTGATTGATCTGTTTACTGATGTTCTTTGAAGATGCTTCCATTTCCGGCTTCTTCATCATCCTGCAGTCTTTCAGTTTATTCACAGCAACCATGAACTCGTCCATCGAAATGTGGCTCATGTTGTACTCGGTAGTAGGTGACCGGAACTTACACCTCATCTACCTTAATCCTTTCCTTGACGAGCGCCAAGTTCAGTAAATGATTTTAACACTCACCGTATGCGTCGCAGCCAATGCACACGGTGAGCACTGAAATCATTTACTGCATTTAACACAATCAGGCAATAGTTTTAAATTTGTGAGGTGTAAGTTCTGTTCACGACCTTACCTTTGACTTTCGTGGCCGGAACTTACACCCCACTGTGTTGATTTGATAACGCACAATTTTTGAACACAGCGGGGTGTAAAAATAATTTACTGTATTTAGACGGTTGGTGGGGTGTAAGTTCCGGGCACCTTTGACTTTTTGCTACAAAAGCAATCAAATATAAACAAAAACATTGTTCCAACTTGCTCATAGTGTTGATATCAGAGCATACAGTTCCGACACTTCGCGCCGCGTGAAGTGAAAGCGCGGAAGGTACAGTAATAAACGAACAAAAATGTTAAAACTATCTAGAGAAGGAACGAGATATAAGTCAAACGATTAATAAGTTTGCACTTGTATGCTTTTTAAAAGTCTTGGTGATATGTGAATACACAAAAATGTATGGTTTCACGCTATCTTCCCAATTAAACTCTGAATTCGTGGCGCAACAGTAAAAGTAATTAAAACGATCCCGCGATCTTCATATCCATCGGCCACGATATAATTCATAAATAATGCATTTGTCAAGCTTATTTAAAAATAAAATCTTCATCACATTTCTGATATAAACAATGAGACTGGTCGATGAAGACATCCATCTTATTTAACCTCTCACCTGTAAGGAGCCTTGTTAGTTCAACACAAGAAACACTCCGCCTAATCGTAGATGGTACTATTCTCCTGATTATACCTACTAGACAGGATTTACATTGCATATTTTAAGCAGCATTATCCAATGAGCGATAAGTTGAGCAAACAACGCATCGTCTATTTCTTCTCCTTCACACACATACTTGCACACTTTACAAGCAACGCTCCAATGTGTTCATATTCTGCTAGCTATCATAGTCAGAACTTGGATAGTTAAGGTTTGTTGCCTTTGGCAAATATTATTGGAGTATATCAGAGACTGTGATAAAAGAATAAAATTAAAGGGATGCAGGGAGTCATGAGCCCTAAGAATGCTCACTCGTCCCTATTTCTGCTCTACAAAAAACAGTGTCAAGGTTCAAGAAAATAGTATTGATGAATAATTTTACACCCAATTTCCATCTACATGAGTTATTCTTGTTTGAAATTATTTGAAAATAGTAACATCAGCCATCATTGTTTCAGTCGGTTGAGGTAGATTTATGTAGGAAAACGATAAGATTCAAATATATCTTCCATCCGCAAATATACAACTGATGAGTGCCTTTGATTCCTGAAGGATTAACAGTAAATTGTTATATTTCGAAAGAACTGGGACTTAAGTTAAGAAGACATTTAGATTCAATAAATCCGCGTGTTTAGATGAACGAGGAACACAAAAATGCTTTGGAAAGAAGCTTACATGATATTTCTCAGGACCTGGATGCTGAAGACGTTTTGCCATATTTGCGCTCGAAAGGAGTTGTTAAAGAGGAACAAGCTCAAGAAATAATGGTACAGGAGCATATTTCAGCATCTGTGTTTATTCGCGTTTTTGCAGAAAATTACTCGTAAACCAACTCAAAACATGCAGCTGATTGATTTCATAAAAGCAGCAGGTCCAGTGGCATTCCAAGAATTTATTAACGCCTTGCAAACCTGCAATAAGGAACGTTTAGCAGAAAAAATACTGGCGCACTTGTCATCCTTCTCAGATCAACGATTAGCGCTAACTGAAATGAACACAACGTAAATCCTTTTGCTCTCGCTGTTTAATATAGACAATGGAAAAAGAAATGTAGAATAACATCATCCCTTGATGAAAATAAGATTAACCGACAAAATTTACAGCATTTTTGAACCTTAAAAGTACATCTGCCTTCCATTTCAATACAAAATGGCTCAATGTCAAGTGGCGGTGCCTGTCATATCACGCTTTATACCACCCAGCAATGGCGTTTAATAATTACAAATAATCACTTTTTTGAGAGCGCAATTTCAGCACTACAAGCTGCATTAAAAATTAGCTTGATCCGAGATTACGCAATTTTTTGTCTCAGGACGACTCCTTAAGTAAAAATTGAGAATATTGAACTCACTTTAATCGGAAAATTAGTCGGTAAGCATTTCGGAAATTCGCGAACAAGCGACTAAGTTGGAACTTTAAACGTAATAATTTCGTAGGCGGACAGGTAAATAGAGTGCGCTAGATAGTTATATTGCGCAAGCCTGAAAATGGGGCGAGAAAAATCGCGCTTGATCATGGAACTGCTGAGTTTTACCGATTTTGCTGGATTTTCTACGCTGATTAAAATTTGTATGCCGAAAAAGACTAGTTGTAATTTTTGATACATTTTGCAGCAACACATTTAACAGCCACAATCACGATGGCAGAAATGTTAGCGGTGTAGTCCAAGGAGGGATTATCGTTCAAGGAGACTATCACGCCTGTTCACACGAAACTCTGTAAGAATAAGAATTGAGCACTTGCGTATATTGATTGATGCCACAGTTGTTCACTAGCGAAATAAAATCCAATTACATCTGTTCAGTTTGTTTATTTTATTAGCCTTGCCGTCAAAAAAGTATTCTTTGAAATTAAAATATGGTTCACGTGATAAACTTTATGAAACTGTCAACTTTAATATTTCTCATGAAAATATGACCTCAAGCAGCGTTAGTGAACTGCAGTAATTACTAAATATATTTTAGAAAACACACAGATTGCTTGCTGCTGATGAACTGAATTATGTTCATAGCACTGAGAATATTGCTCATTGGTTTGCGCTATTGACTGAAAATGTAACAGAGTTTCTCTCTCATACAGTGAATGGCAAGTAAAAAAGGATTAAGGTTTTGACTAATGCTGCGCATTTAAAAACTAAAATTCAAATGTTAAATTGGTTTTCAATGAAATAAATTATTGCAATATTTGATCCAAAATTTTTGTTCAGTAATAAAACTGCTCTGACTTTAAGATTTTCAGGGGCACAATTTGCCTCCGGAAATAAATCAAGAAGTAATTAAAATCTTTTTCAATAGCTCAGTCCTAATCAACGACTCGAATAAGAAGTCTTTTCCCGTAATTTGTCCTAATCATCGTTCATTTTATAAATACAGCAAAACCCAGGTATTAGAGACACGAATATAAAAGCCACTTTTCGATTTCCCGAGTCTACTCTTATAATCGGGTTTTATTGTAATGTGATTATTCCATTGCGTTATTGTCTCTTTCGAAAATTGTAATATTTAGACGGTCTCCTATTATTTCTCCGTCCCGTTCATCTCAGCCAAATATTAAAGAACGCCAACAAGTATTGGGAACGTAAGTATAAAATACTATTAATTTCTGCTGTCGATGTCCTCGATTAAACGATTTGCGGCTGCTACTTATTGTAGCATACGAGAAAGGCGTGCAAAACTGATAGAAATGCAGCATTTCTGTTAACCAGCTGAATAGTAAGAGCACGTAAACTTAGTAAGTTGTAAATTTGAGGAACCAATCCACCGGTAAAAGCGATAGCCTAATGGAAAAATGGTAGAAAGAGAAATGAGACAGTTACATAGGGTACCCTGGATTTTGAGAGAGTTTAAATTCCACTGGATAAGTAGTAATGATTCTTTGACAAATATTATTGCACTGAATATGTACAATTCACTTTGCGTAACGATGCAAAAGTCTGATCCGCGCATGAAATTATGAACCTTTTAGAGATTTGGTTAAACAGATTCTTAAAGTAAGCGTCGCCAAAAACATGGTATTCTGTAACATCCAGATCTAAAGAATGCGGAAAGTATTAAAACTTTATCGATCAACCAACTCGGATAGAATTTAAAGTCATCTTTGAAAAGTATGATTGAATTAATGCGAAAGGTTTATTGCATTACATTCGAAATTTCATCAATCCTCCATTTTGCCGTTGTTACCCTAGAGGCTCTTGATAAATGTTCGTAGTTGCATCTCACATATAAACTACTATACAAAATTCTCAATTCAGCCAAACTGAAAGTTATCGCAGTCGAATATATAAAGAAATTTCGAACAAATCGGTAACTAAAATTTCGTTGAACGCTGACCAAATGGAATAGAGAATAGGGTGCCTTTTAGCTCACTGTGGGTTTGAAATCTATAATGCAATCCTCTGGCGCCTTAACAAAAATTATATGATTTCTTCGGGCATTTTTACTGCTGCTGCCATTCAAATTCAATAACTATTTATTGTCGATCTTCTCACAAATGTCATAAGCCTCCCATTTCATCTGTATAAATGTCCATAGAAAACCTTGATATTTCATCTTGCAGTCACAACATTTCAGCGCTCAGCAATCACTGAAAGAAATGTACTTGACAAGATTTCAAAAAGTTTATCCCTTCTCATTGCCGTTTACATTTGACATTGAGAATACCTGGGTATCTTTGGCGCTAAAAGAAGAAAATAAAGATTCAGAATCAACAGAAGATCATGCAGAACTGCTCAAGAAAGCATTGGAGAAAGCAAAAATGCTGATTATCGAAGGGAATCCAGCAACTGGAAAAACGTCACTTATGCGACGGTTCGCTTATGAATGGGCAAATGGAAAACAAGAACTGCAACATTATGACCTTGTTTTTTACACTGAGTTTCGCGAAGTGCGTGAAAAGACATTTAAAAGCATTGCCGATTTGCTGCTCGGTGGCTTAGAGAAACATTTAGATGACAGAGAGATTGAAATACTAGGACTCTTACTGAGCGATAAACAGCTTAGCCAACAAAAGCATTTTTTGGTACTATTGGATGGTTATGATGAATCATCATTAGAAAAACAATGTTCGGAATTTAGCTCATACATGAGGGAAAAAACGATAAACAAGCAATTATTCTTTAATATTGTTATTACAACAAGAAAGGGCTATTTATCAAATCTTAGAGGACGTGAAGGAAGATTTGTTTTTGCTGAAGTTCTGGGATTTACAACAAAGCAACAAAAGGAAAAATACATATACAATCACTTTCTCTCATCAGAGGCTGATAATATACATAAAATAGCAGTAATTCACCGCTTAATAAACAATAATGATAGTTTAAACAAACTTGCTGAAACACCATTATTTCTGACATTCATTTGTCTGGTGCATGAAAGAATAATTGATGGCACAATATTGGAATTGTACTGTAATATCATATGGTGGCTCATTGACAGGCACCAACAGGATTTTCCTGATCGTGATGTTCCTTCTGATTTTGGATTTATAAATGATTTCAATGAAAAATTTGAAACCATTCAAGAGCATTATCTAAATTTTCCGCAGCTTCACTGTCTCGGCAATATGGCACTGCGCAATATACAAGAGAATGTATTTACACCTTCAGATTATGCTCAATATAATCTGCAACCAATTATAGAACAGGTTGGGTTGTTGAGAAAAGAAAGGAACCATGACAGTTCATTCAAACTTGTTACTTCATTTTCTTTTCCACACAGGACCATTCAAGAATTTTTTGCTGCTCTCTACTGCTTTTTTTCGAATGATCCAATAAGCGAAAGATTGCTGACTAATTCTAAATTACATACATACAAAATGAATGAATTTGAGAAATTTCTTTTACGCATCGCTTTATCGAATAAAATCCCAATACAGACAGAGAAACGAAAATATTATTTCGAGAAAATCACTGATATAAATCTAAATACAACATTTGATGCGTTCAATAGAACAGCTGGTTTCAACAACAAGCTGCTAATTTGGTTTTTCTCACAATGCGTAAACGTAAAAATCATATCATTAGGAGGCGAACAGAAGAATATAAGACATGCACGAGACAGATTGCATGGTATACCTGCACATAATGGATTAGCCATCACATCCAAAATATTCTGTCCAACAGTATTCTCGCTCACTGACTTGAAGAAGCTGTATTCCATGACATTCTGGTATTGCATATTTGAGGCGAATTCTCAGCCTTCATTAACAAATTGTCCGTCCCTGAAAGATGTGAGATTCAGAGAGTGCGAAATAAAAGGCAGTATAAAACTTGATTTTGCAACTATGCCAGCAATCGACACAGCGCAATTCAAGGAATGCGTATTCGAAGCCAATTCTCAGCTATCTATCACAAATTGTCCATTCTTGAAAATTCTGCAATTCAAGAACTGCGAAATGAAAAGCAGCACAATCTTTGATATGGCAATATTGCCAGCAATTGATACTGTGGAATTTTATACGTGCAGCATTGATTTGGCAACATGGCAGTCAATTACAGATCAAATTAGGAGCATTTCTGTCACATGTTTGAAGCTGACATTTGTGGAAGATTTCAATAAGGAATTCGTGTTCCACTTGCAAAAATGCAACAATGTTGAAACAATGAAAATTTCAATAAGAATGTACGAAATTCGCCAACATGACCTGTTATCATTCAGGGACTTAATCAAGCTTCACTCATTAACATTCTTTCTATGCACATTTGAAGCCAATGCTCAGCTGTCATTAACAAACTGTCCATTCCTGAAAAATTTGCAATTCAGTAAATGTCATATTCAAAGTGGCACAAATCTTGGTATTGCAACTTTGCCAGCAATTGACACTCTAGAATTCTATAAGTGCACAATTGATTTGGCTACATGGCAGTCAATTTCTATGCAAATACAACAGACTTCTGCAAAATGTTTGAGGCTGACATTTGGGGGAAATTTCGATAAGGAATTCTTAGTCCATTTGCAAAACTGCAATAATCTTGAAAAAATTATAGTACAGGTGCACAAAGTTCGTCAAAATGACCTGTTATCATTCAGGGACTTAATCAAGCTTCACTCATTAACATTCTTTCTATGCACATTTGAAGCCAATGCTCAGCTGTCATTTAAAAATTGTCCATCCATGAACAATCTGCAGTTTAGTGAATGTGATATTAAAAATGGCACAAATCTTGATATTACAGGTGTGCCTGCAATTGACACACTGGAATTCTATAAGTGCAAAACTGATTTGGCTACATGGCACTCAATTATTAAACAAATGCAGAAGACTTCTGTAAAATGTTTGAAGCTGACATTTGGGGAAGATTTCAATAAAGAATTCCTAATCCACGTGAAAAAATGTGAAAATGTTGAAAAAATGGAAATTGAAATGCAAAATTGCAAAATTTCTCAAAATAATCTGTTACCATTCTGTGAGTTATTGAAGCTTTACACATTGTCACTTAGATACTGCACATTTGAAGTCAGTTCTCAGCTGTCGTTCACAAATTTTCTATTCCTGAAAAATCTGGAGTTCAATGAATGTGAATTGAAAAGCAGCGCAAACCTCGGTATTGCAACATTGCCGACAGTCGACACTATAGAATTCTGGCAATGTGCTATTGATTTGGCAGCATGGCAGTCAATTACAGATGAAATTGAGAATAGTTTTGTTAAATGTTTAATACTTTCTGCTGATTTTTTTGCAAAAGAAACCTATCCCGAATTTTTGCATTATCTGCAAAAATGTGAACGTATCGAAGAAATTCATGTTGTGGATGCTTTTGATGAATTTAATTATTCTATTTTGAATCGTTGTGAGGAAGAAGTGACGGCAAATTTAGCAGTAACAGCACAGAAATTAGCAAAACTTACTAGCATTACTCTAATGGATGAAAGTGGCAAAAATTTGGCTCTAAATAGAAGGTTGACAGAAGTGAACAAGGAACGAATTGAGAAAGCTGGTCAAGAAAGAAATCCCAACTTTTTGATCAAATACATAGAAAAAAGCTAATGCTGAGGGGAACAATGAACAAAACAATGTAATCTAGCATTTTATATTACATAGCTCTACTTCTCAGCTGCCATATAAAAAATTACCTCTACAACTAACACTGATACGAGAAGAAACTATCACAAATGTACAGAAAATTTACTGAACAAAGTTTTCTCCTCCTCCTAACGGGTCTTAATAGTTTTCGACTCCACTCCGCCTTTTAGTATCATGGGATGGTGACACAAGGTGCACGCATAACGTCCCAATCATTATTATATGGCAAAAATTTTCAAATGAATGATAAGGAAACGCCATGATTTCATGACATAATTTAGTGTTACTCAAAAGTGTAAGACTTGAATGTAAAGAAGACAACTGTGGTGACCAAGCTTACGATTTCAGTGTTCGTTGCTAGATGGAAATGCTTGTGGCCTATTGGAGTGAGCAAGACAAAAATCTGACGAAAGACTGGCAGCAATGTCGCAAACGCCAGCAGATCAGCGCCAACGGATGGCGCGCTGTTAGCGATCTTTCAAATACCTACACGCTTCTTACTTCTTGTGATTTATTATCTCTGTCTCTCTCTCTACTGTTGCAGTGATAATTACTTGTTTGTACAATATGACAGGATGACAAGGTGCAATAAACAAAGCAGTTACGAGTGTTCAAGGAAGATTTGAATAATCAAAAAAGTGAAAGATTCAGCCAATGAATATGTGGGGGCGAATTAGACGTGCGATGAGAGAATGTGCTTCTTCAAATGGCGTTGGCGCAGGTGGACCATCTAGCGGAACTCTTCGAGAAGGTGGACTGTCTCAGTTATTTATGACATTAAAAATAATTCTGTCTCTGACGTGATTGATCAACGTCCTAAAACTAATATCTGACGTCCAAAACAACGGTCACACTAGAGCTAGCGTGCGAACGCGCATGCGCATGAGAAGCAGCTGGCATTTGCAGTGATTGCGCCGAGCGTAGAGGACGGACGATTGTCGATAGAAAAAATCCTGAGAAAGTTGACGACTTTGGACATCTTCGACCCCCGCACCGATAGAACCAGAAGTTGCAATGCGATGCAACTACATCGCTCCTCGTATTAGCATCTTGTCAGTGTTCTCTTATATCTGGTCGTGTTACAAGCCCTCTTTCTCTCTGTTCCTTCAAACCAATGCACAGCTTCAGTTGAGAACACTATAACTGACAGCAAAGCCTCCATCATCGTCTTATGCGTATACCGGTTCCCTTGACATTATGGAACGATTAAAAAGAGCAGATCCAACCGGATCAATGTCGATTTGTTAATTTGAAGTGAATGCGTGCAGTTCGATAAAGTCAACTTGTAAGCATAATACAATTCTAATACATTCTTCATCGCACCACTAATAAACGCGGACAGCTAGTTTCAGTTTGACATTAAAATAGCTACTTGTGTTTGTAAAGGAAAATTTAACTTCTGAATCACTGTTCACAGTCACTATTTCTTCTTCTGAAAGCTTTGTTGTAGTAATCTTGAATTTCGGCACTATCAGGGAGCCGTCTGAAAATCGATAATGTCACATTCGAATAGCCAAAGAAAAAAAGAGTACTACCTTGACGCTCCACCCAGAACTGCACCTCTCCGTCGGCGAAAAATTCATACAGTATTCGTTGTCCTTTTTTGGCAGAAAACGTCGCGACGTAGGTGTCGTGCGCCTTGATGCTCACGTGATCGTAGTCGACCTCGACGCCGTAATCCTTCCATATCTGTCCGCTCTCTCGCATATCGGCATCGGTGATGGTCTTTGGACGAATGCAGCCGTTGTCAAAGTCGCTATGCGTCTTGTACTCGCCCTTG
>NIUQ01001913.1:0-25973 GCA_002796945.1 Plectus sambesii
CACCGCCTCGATCGCCGCCGCGACCACCTCGATCACCGCCGCGACCACCACGACCACCACGTCCTCCTCGACCACCACGACCGCCTCGGCCACCTAAATAAAGCAAATTTTTGTCGTATTATCTTAGTTGGTAGCAAAAATTGAATTTTTGTTCCCATAGCGATAAAGGTTAATAGTGTATACGCCGCAGTGAACGCGCTCAATATAGCTTTTTACTATTACTAAGAACTATTGACTATAGACGATCGACAACTTTTTTTTCAACGAAGAATTACACGCTACTGACCTCGACCATTTCTCATTTCCTTGGTGCGGTTGAACTTGGCTTGTTTCGAGGCGGAAAAGTCCTCCCAGTATTTCGTCTCGGCGTCTCCTTCGAGAACGCTGGCGGTCAGCTCGTTGTCTTTCACGGTGACTTTGCCGCCGCCCGCCTCCTTCGCCTTCTCCCACGCCGTCGACGCCGAATTCTCTGCGCCACTGAACCTGATCTGTGCCTGAAAATGTATTCAACTCGCAATTTTCCATCAGTAAACACAAAAGTGATCATTGCTCATTATTTTTCTATTCATTGCACGATTAAATCAAGAATCGACTGTGATTCTTGACAAAATATGGCGTCTCGCTATCTTCTTAATGCTCTAAAAGTTTTGAGGATAGACTTAACTTCGTTGAAAAGTGTCGCTATACCGTTCAAAGATATACACAATCCGATCGGCACACTTATAAAACAAATTCCCATGAAATCTAAATGTACCGCCGACATACGTCAGGTTGGCCTTTTTCGTAAACGACGAAGCCGACGTCGCCATAGGGCTTGAAGAGAGCCTTGAGGGAGTCGATAGTGACTTCTTCGGCAGGGAGGTTGGAGACGTTGAGGACGAGTCCCTTGACGATGGTGACATTCTGGGAACGATCATCCTTGCGCTTGCCCTTTTCCTCGTTCTTCTTCGCCTGCTTGGCGGCCTTTTCGTCCGCCCGCTTCGCCTTGTTTTCCTCCTGCTTCTTCTTCCAGTACGAGTCCCTGAATCAAGCACATTTAGGCGCAAATTCAAAAATATAATAACTGTGCTTGAATTAATTCAAATATCATTCAAACACATCATAATTCGTTACTTAATCAGTCAGTTTCGTTTAACTAGCATAAAATGCAATGGTCAGCAAAACATAGCAGGGATTAAAAGATAAACAGTCGATATATTGCGACTTTTCGTGCGGTGACGAGTAATGTATCGGACTTACTGCATGAGCTTAATGATCTCGTGGCCGTTGAACTCCTTCGTGTCGTTATTGACGAAGGCCTCGCAGGTCTCACGCGTGTCGTACGTGACGAACACGGAGCCCTTGAAGATCCGATCGGGCTGCTTCGTGCGTCGCATCACCACGTTCTCCACCTTTCCGAACTGCTTGAAGAACTGCTGGATATCGTCCAGTTTCGCGTCCTGCGGGAATCCCTTCTGCAAATCGAGCACATCTTGAGGTGAACTACGCTTTATGAATGGTAAATGAAGTTTTTATTTGGGGGATGAATTTGTGTACAATGCTAACGAGGGCGCAACTGATACAGACTCTCGCGTTCAGCAACATTTTTCAATGACCTCATGGGCGATAAAAATCCTATTGAAAATTTCTACCCCAAACTAGTAGATAGTCAAACATAATTCGCTCTACCGTTGTTTGACCACACATTCAACTATAGCTAACCAAGGACCTATTAATAATTCTGCTTTCAAAAGTAACACATTTAAGCATGGCGGCCGGCCCGAATGAATTAATTTTTAAACTAACTTCTGGATAAAATTATACCATATGTCGGTCAAAGCTTAAAACAAAAAATTGGCAAGTGCTAATATTTCGTCAGTTAATTAAATTAACTAGATTTGAACCAATAGCATGAAAATAATTATAGGATATGAGTGCAAAAATAAAAACTAACCACGTAGACAGTGCGGTGCTTAATCTGCTGCCAGTACTCGAGCGAATTTTCCGGCAGTTCGTGGTCTTTAGTGCGACGCAGCTTCTGGTTGTCCTCGGAGACCTCGATGAGGCCCGACTGCGACTTGCGCAGTGCATTCGCGATCACATCAAAGTCCGCGCTCAGAGTTTTCAGCCGATTGAACTTCACCATTGTCGCCATTCCAACCCCTAAATACAAGCGATTGCTGTTGCTGTAAAGAGTAGTAGTTCAATATAATTTTAGTTTAATATAACCAATCTGCAGAATATTTAGCGAAGAAGCAAGATACTCATAAATCAAGACCGCCTATTTCATAATAATCCTTTGCTTGCCGATATTGAATGAATCTCTTCAATGATTATAGTTAAAATAACAAAAAGCTTATAATAAGCTATTCATAAAAAACTATGAAATGTGAAAATTAGCAACGCCAATTTTATATAATGTTCACGCATTCATAATGCTCAAGAGTATGTGATGAAATCAAGAGATCATAATAATATATATCAAAGAACATACACCCATCGTCCTTCTTCATTTCCTCCAAGAGAAACCGATCGCGAGGTAGATTGATATCGCCGAAATAGTACTGAAGCGTTCATTTTTTTAAGTTAAAACATCACTTTGACAGATGGAAACTAACCTCTATTTGCTGAACAATTTGTTCATCGACATTGGCCGATCCATTTTCAGCGTTTGTCGAAGTCGTTTCATCAGCCATTGTCTTGCTAAGCTCGAGTCTATTTCGCTAATCGTATTCTTACTAGAAATAAAAATTTCGAAATCGCAATTTTTATAATTTTCGTCCGCGCGCGAGATTCATTTTATCATCTATGTTGATAGAAATATTACTATTTTCAAAAAATTTCGTAGAGCTGACGAAATAGCAAGATTTTATTTCACACCACGAACTAATTTCACAGCGAATTTCAGCGCATCTAACGCTCTAACGTTCCTCCCTGCACATAATTTTTTCTTTAGCAACTGAATTTGTAAATAAGGAACTACTTTTGGTTCTCTTTACTCAGCAGAAAATTGATAAAATTACGCGGGCCTAACGCAATTTTGCACCACTCGCAGTCAGCGCCTTAGCAACTATTCAGCGAATACGGTAAACTAGACCTGATCCATCTGAGACTCCGTTCGGTTAACTGGCTGCTACTCAACTCGTCACGCTTAAATTCACCTGTAAAAGCTAAAATGTTCCCTTAGAAATTTATTGGCTCATTCCTGTTTATTTTAACCAACTGGTGGCTATAATGAGAATGTCGAAAACTCAAGCGCATCTAAGGTAAATGTAAGGAAGGTGCGGAACTAATCGAACAAAAATACTGAAGCCATCAAGAGGAAGAAAGTGGATCGCGAGTCTCAACGATATCACCATCACAAGATTATGTAAGGATGTTAAAAAATGAAGTGATTAGTTGCCTGGAAACATGGCAGCTCTTCACAGGTCATCCTACCAGATGATCGACTTTTACACAATAAATGAAGCGCTCATCCATATTCAAACAACACTGCCCATTCCTAAGCTATATTTACCCTAGGATTGATCTGCTCATGCTGGGCTCTTCAGCGGCACCATGAAACGTGCCAAATTAGCACAGGTCTCATATTTGTACAGAAACGGACAAACGCTTCAAAGCTTTAGATATTTATACTTTTAATTTTTCAGCCTGCTCACGCATAGTTACTCTAATTTTAAGCACGTATTATCCAGTTTTTAATACTATATTTGCACGAAGAGAGTCATTCAACAGATGTTTGTCAATTCCAACACACGCAAGAATGAAAGGGGGCACGGTCGGTCTCGTGAGTTGAAGTGATCCGCTGCCATTCTTTTCTTCTCATTCTCATTGTCCGTTTCTGTAATGATTAATCGGATCCCCTCTACTTTCTCTCATCTCTTCTCTGTTTATTGCGAATGGCCGTCGTCTTCATTAATTTTTCTCTCAAATCACAACAACGCGAAGATCTCATATTTTATAATCCTATTAGTCTTTGTAATTGATCATTCGTTATAAGAATCATTATTAGAGTGAAGCGCTAAGGTTGCTTCATTAAAGCAGTTCATCATGTATTCCATGTGTGTGTAGGTGCCAGGAGGTTTTGTAGTTGTGGGTGATGCTGTGGGTTGGACAGAGGATTCATCTGAATATTCTGCTATGTCTTCTGTCATGAAAGTTTTAGCTACTACTTTGGTCAGCTCATTAACAGCGCTGTAAAGCATAGTATCATTTTCTCTTTCTTCTTCTTAGAATGCATGACGAACGACCCTTAGCTTGGTATGCACCAACTTTAGGTTACATTTGAGATCCCTACCTGATTGAGTTTGACACGTTTCATGGTGCCGTTGCGTAGTCCAGCGTAAGCAGGTCAATTCTCTGGTTACTATAACTTAGGAAATGCGGAGAAGTTATTGCCAGAATATTCAAAAAGGTAAAAGTAAGAAACCCTTTACAGTACTATTTTTTATTTCTGCATCCAGTTCCAAAAATTTGTGCATATTTTCGGACTTCTCTCATCATTTCCTTTCGAAGGGTGCTCAGAAACATTGATTTCGGTTTCGACGAAATTATTACCGTATTTTTCCACTGCATATTAAATGTGCAACCGACAACGAATTAGGGCCAAAATTAGGGAGGCTTGAATAGAAGAATGTCGGATAACACCCTTAAAGATAGTCTTCATTTAACACACTAATCCTTTTATGTTACAGAACCCTAAGCCAAGAGTAATGGAAGGGTTTTTTGCCAAGTTTTTTACGCTTTTCGCTTTCGCTGAAGACATAGCAATGTTTATCACAACTCCAATTCATATTCTCGTTTTAATTACTCTATGGAAAAACAGGAAGGAAGAAACGCTGAAGCAACCCTTCTTCAAACTCATGATAAGCATTGGAATAGCAGATGTCTGCACGATTATAAATAGATTTTTCACTTTTCGACTTGCCGAGTGGGGATGGACTCCACAGGTTAGTTTTTGTTCACATTGCCCTTATAGATAACTAGCCTTTAAGTACGTACGTCCTTCCACCAGTCCTACTATACTTTACATACCGCAAATCCTCTAATAGACGCCCTGGGCGTCTATTTTTTCAATCAAGGCGTGAGGGGGGCGTCTATTAGAGGGTGGGCGTTTGTTGGAGGGTGGGCTACTATTATTTCAACTAATGTTTGAATGAGGCACTCGTTGGAGAGAGGGCATTTTTTTGCTTCAATCGTCACTTCAATTTACAAGATTAATCATAAATTTCAAGATTGAGCGTTATCTGTAGTCGTATTTGACTTCGGAGTTTATTATTGAACAACACTGTACAGGCGTTTGATGTTTTAATCACTTTGAAGGGGGCAATTATTAGAGGGTGGGCGTCTATTTTTTCAATCGAGGCTTGAGGGGGCCTCTATTAGAGGGGGGCGTCTATTAGAGGATTTACGGTATGCATTTAAAAGCAGCGCACCTACTGTGGCATTCGCACATCTAATTTTACTCAGTGCACATAGACCGTACATCATCTTGTAGTTTTCTTTTGAGATTCAAAATGTTGCAGAGTATGTCATATCACTGTCTTGAGGCAAAGGACAATGCATCAATTTTAAACGCTAATTAAGCATTTCTTCGTGTCAGAAACAATGTTCAAACAAAGAAATAAGAACAGAACGAGCAAATTGCGCTGAAAAGTTCGGCAGTGTAATTGCTTAAGTGATATGTACCAACTCATTTATTCCCCTAGTAACTCGCACACCCCACCCGCGCCTTTCTCTGTCCAAGGGCTTATAATTTTACACCTGTCGCCCTGTCAGTAGTTGTAACATCAAATTAACCTATTATACTGCAGATTTTCATTTTCCTTGGAGGATTGTCATCACGAATCGCTTTCACGGTCAAGTATTTCTTTGGCAACTCGCAAACATTCGGAGTTCTGGTCGTGGCAGTCAATCGCTACACAGCCTTCATGATGCCGCTGAGACATCAAAAGGTATATATATACCGAGGTTTCTAAGAAGCATTTTTGGTAAGCACTAGAGAAATTCGGAGTTAAGCCGGTGGGTAGCCCCCAGACTTCTTGTTTGTTCCTACAGGGCCCTAATGCACTAAACCTTAGTGAATGAAATTGAAGGAAACATGGCTGCGTTTTATGTTTTGACAGCAGTCATATATGGCCGAAATCTGTCATACAATTAACACACTTCAGATTTCAGCAATTGAGCTTTAGTGAAATATGATCGAGAAATCAACTCCGCTGCTCACCTCTGGCTTTGATGCTGTAAAATAATCTCGTTATACTTTCAGCTGTGGAGAGACGGAAAGCTGGTGAGATGGTCGATTGCTTGTTCATGGATAATTGCTCTTCTCTCGATAATACCAATTCTGTTTATTTTCAAATACAGAATTTACATTTCTCCGGTCGACCCTACGAACAGAACTATCTATCTTCAGTGGGCAAATGCGACAGAGTTGCTTTACTACTCAATTCCGATGATCATGATTGGCAAAGGGCTCCTTGTCCTCTTCATTTTCATCTTATATGGAATCATTTTCGTCGTAACATTCAAGATTGTAAGCTTTACCTAAAGGGCACTAAAGGGTCGTTCCAAAAGTTCTTTAGAAAACAGAAACTGCCCGATATAGGACAGATAAAAAGAATCGTATTGTATATCTTAGCCTAAGGTGTCCAGCATCAACCTGCATAATTTCGGATTCCCAGCCTGTCTGCATCAGAAATGATTAAAATTTATTTGAAGTGCATGCTTAATCTATTAAGCGATCGGGTGGAGCGATCAGTCATCTGGTTTTAACAGAAAAAGTCATGCTGATAAAAATCGTGTAACGATGAACGTAATCGTAGAAGAATGTATGACAAAAATGGCTATACACCTAAAGGCTGAGCGCGTTTTATAGGTTCCATTTGAATAAGGACCCTACGGCGGATACTGTCAGGCCAATGGTATAGGCATAAATTGTGATTGATTTCAGAAATGTACACGCGCTCACGAGACAACAGAGGTCGAAAAAGCGGCACTGAATATGTCGATCGTCGGGTTCGTTCACTGTATTGGCCTTGCAATTACAGTGTACTTCTTCATCGCCGAAGAAATGTCTTGGTTCGGGTACGTTTATTAAACGCTTCATAATTCAGTGTTCAAGTTGCCTAACGCCTGTCAATGGAGCAAAATCTCCCATTTGTCTCTCCCATTTTTGGATAAACTTTAATTCTGTGAGTAAAAATAGGAGTAAATCGTAGCTCAAGACGGAACAGAAAAATATATTACGGTTCTGATGGTAAATTTCGGTCTTAATTTTGCCAACTTCTGCAGATATTCTCTTTTTTTCTATATACAGCAGCTGGAGTGATATAACTTAATGTTCAACTGAAAGTACTCCAAGGAAAAGTTTTAGTCAAATTTTCCGCTGTTATATTTTATATGCAAGAGACTTCCATGTAACCTTATCATATTTTCGTCAAACAATCAAGTTTAGCTTACAATTGGTTAGTATTAGTAAAAGGAGTAAAATAAATATTTGGTCATTGCTAAAATTGGAAAACCTCATCCTGAATCAAGTCTGCTTTTTCATAAGGTTGAACTATGTTGAAATATTTATTAAACACGAAATTTAAAAAATGAATTACTGATGAAATGCGTGCACTTAGTTTGCAACTAAGCAGAGTCGCGGGAGTTCTATCTTTACGAACTGCACTGAGAAAGGATCTGTTTGGTAGAGGACTCTTTGTAGTCATATACGGTTTATCCAGCCTCTAAGCCCCCACTATAAACTGTGTGACTTCATGTGATTTCATGACTAAAGTAAAATCGTTGCAAGTTATTTCAGGTTTCGTCATAGGTTTGATTTCTCAATCATCAGTTTCATACATAATCTGGGCAACAATCTCTTCTCGGCGATTAATCCCTACGCCTTGTTGATCTTTTCTGAATCCGTTCGTACAAAATTTTTCAAAATGTACCGTATCTCAATGATATCTATTCCATTCATGGGGAAGAAGAGTGTCGCACCCCTCGGTGAGAGCACTCGGACTGGAGGACCGATTAATCATAACGTAGACCTTCAAATCAAGAGAAATGGAAAGATGTAACAAAGAGAAGGAGAATTATTAAGTTTTAAGTGACGAAAGTTAACCAGAAAGACCTATTTTGACTTAGCAATGACAAGTAACGATCTAAAAACGGGTCACGAAATTCTTCTGTTGCGCATTAATCATTCGATGTTTGCATGCTGCAAGCAGCCGGTCACATAATCACGTCCTGAGTTGTTCATATGTGATACTGAAGTGTGTTGTGAAGCATAGCGATGCACATCGATGATTTAAGTGAAGAATAGGTTTCTGCAGAAGATTACATCTTCGGCTCGTTTAATGAATTCATGAACATTGTAGCGATCATTCATCTTTTCGTGCAAAGATACAACTTACATTATTAATGATTGCTGCGAAGGCAGTTTAAATGTTCGTTGGTGACAGATGGTTGAGCGAATGCGCAAGCGCTTTTTTCATTAACGTCGTCAGACGGCTAGACTTATTTACGAATAGGACACAAGCAAGGGAGATAACATAAAGCAAATAGGAGATATTCCCCGTGGTGGAACGTATTTGTTAGCGTCTTGTGAGAATTAGTTGAACTCTTTAAAATCGTATTCCTCTCAATATCACATATCGTAAAAGCGTGTCGGTTACATACCAGCACAATATTTGATCTCGTTGTCGCAGTTCCCCTACCCAGTTTTACTGTTCTTTCGTGGTGTCCGAGTAAACAGTCTCACATCTGCCACGTGTCCCCTAGTAAGGCGACAGTATACGTGGGAAACGTGTGAATTAATGATGTATCATTTATAACAACAGAAATTCAGCGAGAAAGAAAATGACATACAGAATAATGAACCGGCAAATAAAGAAATCAACTGACTGAGTAACATCAACAATTAGCATCAGACAACTATTCACACAGTTTCAAACATACAACTACTGCAGTTACAGCTTAAAAGCGGATATTTCCAAGCATTGCGTTTTTCGTGCAAAGTTTCGCAAGAAGGAAGACATTGCATTTTTGTGTTTAACTGATTTTTTGGCAAAAACTTCTTCGCGACTCATGAATTAAAGTTACACTAGGATTGACCTGCTGATGCTGGGTTATTCAACGGCACCATAAAACGTTAAACTCGTGCAGGTAGGTACAGTTGCTCTTATTTTAAGCATGTACTATCGGGTATCTTGTGATATTTTTGCATGGAGAAAGTCATTCAGCTGATGGTAGTCAAGTCCAGCACACGCACGTATGAAAGGAGGTACGATCGGTCTCGTGAGCTCAAGTTAGCCGCCATTCCTTTCTTCCTCCTCATTCTCATTGTCTGTTTTCGTGGTGACTGATCGACCCCCTCTGCTCCCTCTCATTTCTTCTTACTGTGATGCGAACGCTCATCGATTTCATTCACTTTTCCCTCGAGTTCGAACAAGGTGGATAATCGCATATTTCATATGCTCATCATTGTTCTTAATTGGTCGGTCGTTGTATGAATTGTTAGCAGACTGAACCATTTAGATTGCTTCATTTGAGCAGTTCGTCATGTATCCTATATTCGTGAGGGTTCTAGGTGGCTTTGCAGCTGTTCATAATGTTGCAGAGAGGGCAGACGGTTCATCTGAATACGTTGTTAGGTTTCCTTTCCTAAAAGTTTGAACTATTAGTATTTGTCAGATCATTATCAGCGCTGTAAAATATGGGATCATATTTTCTCCCTTCTTCTTAGAATGCGTGATGAACAACCATTATCATGGTATGCATCAACTTTGGGTTAAATTAGAGACCTATACCTGCGCTTGTTTGGCATGTTTCTAGGTGCCGTTAAATAGCCTAGCGTCAGCGGGTCAATCCTAGGGTAACTTAAGCTTAGGAATTGCGAAGATCATTTTGCCGAAAAACCGTTAACTAATAAGGTAAAAAATACGACCTTTGTTGTATAATTTTTTAATATCTACACCCAATTCCAAAAGTGTCCAAATTTTCGAACTTCTTTCATCATTTCCTTTCGAATGGTGCTTATTAACACTGATTTCGGTTTCACAATTGTTACCTTATCTTTTCATTGTGTATAAAATGTGTTAACGATTGCGAATTAGAGCTAAATAAAAGGAAGATAGAAAATGAGAATGTCTGATAACACCCTTTAAAATAGTCTAAATTTGACGCAAACTTATCCATTTGTGTTGCAGAACCTCAAGCAAAGAGTAATGGAATGGTTTTTTGCCAAGTTTTTTACGCTTTTCGCTTTCGCTTTAGACATAGCAATGTTTATTACAACTCCAATCCATATTCTCGTCTTAGTTACTCTATGGAAGAACAGGAATAAAGAAACGTTGAAACATGCCTTCTTCAAACTCGTGATGAGCATTGGAATAGCAGATATCTGCACGACTTTGAATATATTTTTCACTTTTCGACTCGCCGAGTGGGGATGGGCTCCACAGGTTAGTTTTTTGTTGACGTTGCCCCTGTAGATAACCAGCCTCTACGTACGTCCGTCTGTCCTACTATAATTTATATACCCGTTTTGAAGCATGGCGCTTACTGCGTCATTTGCACATCCAATTTAACACTGTTTGCATATACGGTATATTATCTTGCAGTTTTCTTTTGAGATGCAAACGGCCGCAGAGTATGTCCTATCATTCTCTTGACACAAAGAACAATGTATCATTTTAAAACGCTAATAACGCGTTGTTTCGTCTTACAAGCAAAGATCGAACAAAAATTCGTGAACAATACGGTAAAAGTATTTTAGTGTTTTTGATATCTCTCGCAATCGACTGCCTCACATGTCACTACCGTATATAATCCCTTGCCGGTATAGAGCTTCGACCTGGTACTATTATTCGTATAATGTTTTACATAGAGAGTTTACTGAGATCAAATGTGAAGAAAATTATATCCGAGTGAGAGTTTATCCACAAACAATTGTTCGTTGAATAATAAAATGCACAAACTGCGCATATAAATGTGGCAGTAAAATCGCACGAGTGTGCGCTGGTATACCCCTTCCTCTCATAAATCGCCCACCCTTAGCCGTTTCTCAGTAAACGGAGCTAGAATCTATTGCTATCGCCTTATCAGTAACTGTCAGACGTCAAATCCATTCAATATGCTGCAGATTTTCATATGGCTTGGAGGAAAGTCATCACGAATCGCTTTCACAGGCAAATATTTGTTTGGCAACTCTCAAGCATTAGGAGTCCTGGTCGTGGCATTCAATCGCTACACGGCCATCATGATGCCAATGAGACATAAACAGGTACAGACTGATATTTTTAAGAAACATTCTTTGGAAGGCACTAGAGAAATTGGGGGGCAGACCTGGTGGGTAGTCTCCGTGACATCGCGTTTGTTCTCCCCGAGCCCTTTTTCACTAAAGCTCAGTGGCTGATAATAGAGAAATCTTGGCTGCGTCTCATACCTTTGACATCAGTCATATATGACTGAAATATGTAACGCAGTTAACTCAGCTCAGATTTCATTGACTAAACTAAGTTAAATAGGGCTTTTATTCAACGATACAAGGATATAGTTATATATGCCGGTGGCCGTTAGGGAGAGACCCACGATACTCATTCGGACTATCGTAGCCCGTCTTATCAGATATCGTCGACCAGGCAAGTCGTCTTTTCGACCAACCTGCATCGCGGTTCTTTTCGTGTCTGAGGTGTGCGTTCACCTCGCTGACCCTTTAACTTATCGAGGCGCACTCGTCTTACGTTGGTGTAATACAGAGGCGCTAACTAGCTCAGCGCGCGAGAGTCTCCTATCAGTCAGACCGCCCAAGATACGAATGAGAAGTAATTAGCTTAGCAAGTGGGCCATAGAGCAGCACGTCATTGTTAAGTCGTCCGACCCCACGCCTCAGGTTCTTGGCAGTTCATCAACAGGCTGCGCGCAAATACCACCAATTAGTCCGTCCACTCAAAGTATGTCTATTCAGTGAGATGCAGAGGGCACAGGTAAGCAATATCATTGCTACAAAGGGGGTGCCGACACAGAGGTAAAAGTAAGCATATAGAGCACGTAGTGAATGGCCATGGAGTCGGCATCGTTCTCAAAGCACGCGAGCGCTGATAGTAGGGCGGAAGCAGTAGAAATAGAACCTAGGTAGGAAGGTGGTTACCCCCACATAAAGATAGCAGGTCACACATAACCCATTAACATTCTCGATGTTAGTGCACTTCGAAATCAATTGAATTAAATATCGCGAATTTTACAAACTTCGCGACACTCAGGACACAACTCCGGTGGTCATCACTGGCTTTGATGCTACGATATCACCCCTTGTTTTTTTACAGCTGTGGAGAGACGGACAGCTGCTGACATGGTCGATTGCTGGTTCATGGATAATTGCTTTCCTTTCGATAATACCAATACTGTTCATTTTTGAATATAAAATTAACATTTCGAAGGATGATCCCACGAACAGAACCATCTATCTTCAGTGGGTAAAGGACACAGATTTGCTCTACTACACCCTTCCGGTTAGCATTATTTGCAAAGGGTTCATCATCTTCTTCGTTTTCATCATATATGGAACCGTTTTCGTCTCCGCATTCAAAGCTGTAAGTTTTACCGCATTGTACTAAACTTATAACTGATTCTTGCGTAGTATAGCGAATTTTAAATCACCGGCAAATCGCAGATTAGAAATCCACTTCGCTGTTGAATGCAGCTACATATATAGCTACCCAGACTACCATTTCTATTTAAAAGTGGACACTTTCCAAAGCAGTCATATGGTTTAAATAGAGAAAAGCCACACCGATAATAAACGCGAAATGATGAAAATAGTCGCTGAAGAATCTCCGACAAAATGACTAAACACACCTATGTTGAGCGCATTTTATAGGTTCTATTTGAATACGGACCCTACATGTTGACGAAATAAAGCGACTTAATGCAGAATAAATTATGACCGATTTCAGAGACGCTCAAACACTCGCGCGGCAACAGTGGCCGAAAAAGCAGCGCTGAATATGTCGATCGTTGGGTTCATTCACTGCATTGGCCTTGCAATCGCATTGATCTTCTTCATCGCCCAAGAAGTAGCTTGGTTTGGGTATGTTTATTAGATGTTTCATAGTTAAGTGCCCTAATTGCCTTTACTTTGCAACTGGAGCTCAGTAATTTTTTCCCTCTCTCTTCTGCGTCGTCAAACTGTTGCGTAAAGCACCTCCAATTTTTCTTTGTATCTGAACTGTTTGAGCCAATGTACGATTTTCAGTCTTTTTTAAGGCAGATTATGATAGGCTATTCTGGGCTCAGAAGATAAATGTCTGTTTCTATCCTGGCAATATCGGCGGGTATTCCTCTTTTTCTCTTTTTACTCCAGCTTGCGTGATATGGTAATGTGTATAACTGAAAGTACTCCGAGCAGTTTATCCACCCCCTCAAAACCAACCATTAACTGTGTGACTACATAATATGCATATTATTTCACGATCTGAATACAACTTCGCAAAATACTTCAGGTTTCAACATAATTTGGCTGACATTTCAATCGCCCACTTCATTAATAATCTGGGCAACGATCTCTTCTCGGCGGTCAACCCATACGCCTTGTTGATTTTTTCTGAATCCGTTCGCACACAATTTTGCAAACTGTACCATATCCCGAAGATATCCATTCCTTTTTTGAGGAAGAGGAAAGTCGCACCCCTCAGCGAAAGCATTCAGACTACAGGGCGCATTGATCATAACGCGGAGCTCTAAAAAGCGAGAAATGAAGAATAAATGAGCTCTAGGGGGCAAAACTGAAACGAATAGGCTTTTTTGAACTTAAATAAACATCATGATCCGTTTTTGATCATCTTTAATCATCCTTGCTGTCGCGTTTTAGTCATTCGATGTTTGCATGCTACGATCGGTCGGTATCCTTATCGCATCCTCAGTTGTTCATATGTGATACTGAAGTGTGTTGTGAAGCATAGCGATGCACATCGATGATTTAAGTGAAGAATAGGTTTCTGCAGAAGATTACATCTTCGGCTCGTTTAATGAATTCATGAACATTGTAGCGATCATTCATCTTTTCGTGCAAAGATACAACTTACATTATTAATGATTGCTGCGAAGACGATTTAAAAGTTAATGACAGATGGTTGCGCGAATGCGCAAATACTTTTTTCATTAACGTCGTCAGACAGCTAAAGACTAATTTGCAAATAGGACACAATCAAAGGAGATAGCATAAGACTAATAGGAGATATTCCCCGTGGGGAGACTTGTTTGTGAGCGTCTTGTGAGAGTTAGTTGAACTTTCTAGAATCGAATTCCTTTCTATATCACATATCGTAAAAGCTTGTCGGTTACATACCAGTACAATATTTGATCTCGTTGTCGCAGTTCCCCTACCCAGTTTTATTGTTCTTTCGTGGTGTCCGAATAAACAGTCTCACATCTGCCACGTGTCCCCTAGTAAGGCGACAGTATACGTGGAAAACGTGTGAATTAATGATGTATCATTTATAACAACAGAAATTCAGCGAGAAAGAAAATGACATACAGAATAATGAACCGGCAAATAAAGAAATCAACTGACTGAGTAACATCAACAATTAGCATCAGACAACTATTCACACAGTTTCAAACATACAACTACTGCAGTTACAGCTTAAAAGCGGATATTTCCAAGCATTGCGTTTTTCGTGCAAAGTTCTGCAAGAAAAAAGACTTTGCATTTTTAAGTTAAACTGATTTTTCGGTAAGCATTTCTTCGCGATTCCTTTATTAAAGTTACCTTCCGATTGAACTGTTGGCGGTCGGCTATCCAACGGCACGATAACACGTGTGAAACTCGTAAAGGTGTGAAACTTTGCTCTGAATTGGCAAACGTTTCAAAGTCTTTGATATTTATGGTTTGAACTTTAATCGAGCTGCATAGAGATGAGTAATTCTGAAAACAGCTGCTATCAAATATCTAATAATATTGATCTTTGAACGAATACCTAAACATTGCTTACGTCATTCTCATTCTTAATGTCTGTTTCCGTAGTGACTGATCGGCCGCCTTCTGCTCTCTCTCATTTCTTCTCTCTGGGATGCGAATGCTCATCACTTTCATTAATTTTTCCCTCAAGTCCGAACAAGGCGGATAATCGCATATTTCATTCGCTCATCATTGTTCGTAACTGGTCGATCGTTGTATGAATCGTCAGTAGACTGAAGTATTTCGGTTGCTTCATTTGAGCAGTTCGTCATGTATCCTATATTCGTGACGGTGCTACGTGGCTTTACAGCTGTAGATGATGCTGCAGATAGGGCTGAAGGATCATTTGAATTATCTGTCATGTCTTCAACCATGAAAGTTCTGGTTATTAATTTTTGTCAGCTCATTATCTGCGCTGTAAAACATCAGATCATATTCTCTATCTTCTTCTCGTAGAGCATGACGAACAATCATTAGTATGGCATGCATCAACTTTGGGTTAAATTTGAGACCCGTATCACCGCGAGTTTGACACGTTTTATGGTGTCGTTGAATAGCTCAGTGTCAGCGGGTCAATCCTTGGGTAACTTTAGCATAGGAATTGCAAAGATCATTTTGCCGAAATATTCAAAAGGTTAAAAATAAAAAATACGATCCTTTGTAGTACAATTTTCTCAATTCTGCTTCCAACTCTAAAAAGCGTGCTTATTTTTGAACTTCTCTAATCATTTCCTTTCGAATGATGCTCAGAAACAGCAATTTCGATTTTTAAATTGTTACCGTATCTTTCCATTGTATTTGAAATGTGCAACCGCCAACGAATTAGGGCCAAAATTAGAGAAGCTGGAAAATAAGAATGTCTGCAGTTCGATAGCACTCCTAGAGATAGACTATATTCAATTCACTAAACCTTTTATGTTGCAGAATCTCAAGCCAAGAGTAATGGAATGGTTGGTTGCCCAGATTTTTACGTTTCTCGCCCTCGCTTTCGACATTGCAATGTTTATCACAACTCCAGTCCATATTCTCGTCTTAATTACTCTATGGAAGAATAGGAACGAAGAAACGTTAAAACACGCCTTCTTCAAACTCATGATGAGCATTGGAATAGCAGACATCGGCACGACTTTGAATATATTTCTCACTTTTCGACTCGCCGAGTGGGGATGGGCTCCACAGGTTAGTTTTTTTGTGACGTTGCTCGTGTAGAAAATCAGCCTCTACGTACGTTGGTCCGTCAGTCAGTCCTACTATAGCTTTCTTTGCAGCTTTCTTTTGAGATTCAAACTGCTGCGACCAATACTATACCATTCTCGTGACATGAAGGACAATGCATCATTTTGAATCGCTAAGAAAGCACTGTTTCGTTTCATAAGCAAAGCACGAACAAATGATTGTTAGCGATACGGTGCTAGTATTTTAGCATTCTTGATATCTCTACAGATGATTGCCTCACATGTCAATACCCTACACAATCTTTGGCCGGTATAGAGCCCCCACCTGGCTCTAATTCGTGCAATGCTTAACATTGGAGAGTTTATAGAGGTCAAATGTGAAGAAAATTATATCCGAGTGAGCGTTTATCCACAAACAATTGTTTGTGGAATAATAAAATGCATCAACTGCGTAGGTAAATGTTGCGGTTAAATCACTCACCGAGTATGTGCTGTCTTATCCCTTCCTCTAATAAATCGCCCACCGTAAACCTTAATGTGTAAACGGACCTTGAAACCATAGCTATCGCCGTGTCAGTAACTGTCCGACGTCAAATCAACTCAATATGCTGCAGATTTACATTTCGCTTGGAGGAATGTCATCACGAATCGCTAGCAGTGGCAAATTTTTGTTTGGCAATTCTCAAGCATTAGGAGTTCTGGTCGTGGCAATCAATCGCTTCACCGCCTACATGATGCCAATGAGACATAAACAGGTAGGGATTGAGATTTTCAAGAAGCATTTTTTGGTAACTAGTAGAGAACTTGGGGGGGGGGGGGAGGGTACACCTAGTGGGTAGTCTACCAGACATCGCGTTTGTTCCCCCGGGACCTATTTCCCTAAAGCTCAGTACTAAAAATTGAGAAATCATGGCTGCGTCTCATACCTTTGACATCAGTTATATATGACTGAGATATGTGACACAATTAACACACTTCAGAATTCATCGACTGAGTTCAGTGAAATAGGGCTCAGGACACAAATGGGGTTGGTCACCTCTGGCTTTGATGCTACGATATCATCCCTTGTTTTACTTTCAGCTCTGGAGAGACGGAAAGCTACTGACATGGTCGATTGCTGCTTCATGGATAATTTCTTTTCTCTCGATAATACCAATTCTGTTCTTTTTCGAATATCAAATTTACATTTCAACGGATGATCCAACGAACAGAACTATTTATCTTCAGTGGGTAAATCCAACGCATTTGCTTTACTACGCCATTCCAGTAGTTGTAATTTGCAAAGGGCTCCTTATCCTCTTCATTTTCATCATATATGGAATCGTCTTCGTCTCCTCATTCAAAGCTGTAAGTTTTAACGTATTGTATTAAACTCCCAACTAATTTTTGCGTATTGTAACGAATATTTAGCCACTAGCAAATAGCAGATTAGAAATTCACGTCGATGTTGATTGCAGCTACGTATATAACTACCCTGAGCACCATTTCTGTTTCAAACTAGACAATTTCCAAATCAATTCTGACATTTTCAAACCCAGGCGAGACACTTTAATGAATAGCTGTTAAAAGAAAATTGAATTAGATATGAAAAGTATCCAGTTTGAAATGTGAAATGTGGACATTAGAGTGAAAACAAAGTATCTGTTTTTGCTAAGTGCCCAGGTATAGTCAGATAATATTACTTTTTCTTAGCGGAGTCTTCTGGTCTTCTGGTCAGTCATTTGGCTGTAATATAAAAAAGTAACGCTCAGAACAATCGCAAAATGAAATAAGCAATCACTAAAGGATCCCCGATAAAAATGCCTAATACAACAAGGTTGAGCGCGTTTTATAAGTTCTATTCGAATAGAGACCCTACACGTTGACGATGTAAAGCGACTGATTGCAGAATAAACTGTGATTGATTTCAGAGACGTTCAAACGCTCGCCCGGCAACAGTGGCCGAAAAAGCAGCGCTGAATATGTCGATCGTTGGGTTCATTCACTGCATTGGTTTCGTAATCGCATGGATCTTCTTTGTCGCCCAAGAAATATCTTATTTTGGGTATGTTTATTTGATGTTTCATAGTAAGTACCCAAATTGCAACTAAGTTAAATAATTTTTTCCTCTTCCTTTTCTGCGTCGTCAGACTATTGAATAAAGCACCTCCGATTTTTGTGTGTATCCGTACTGTTTGAGCCAATGTACGATTAAAGCTTTAGTTAAGGCAGAATATAAAAGAATATTGCAAGCTCAGAAGATAAACGTCAGTTTCTATCCTGGCAGTATCGGCGGATATTTCTCTTTTTAATCCAACTTGCGTGATATCGTAGAGTGTGCAACTGAGATTACTCCAGGCAGTTTATTCAGCCTCCTCAATATCCACTATTAGCAGTGTGAATACATATTATTTCAGGTTTCAACATAATTTGGCTGACATTTCAACCATCAACTTCGTTAATAATCTGGGCAACGATCTCTTCTCGGCGACCAACCCATACGCCTTGTTGATTTTTTCTGTATCCGTTCGCACACAATTTTGCAAACTGTACCATATCCCGAAGATATCCATTCCTTTTTTGAAGAAGAGGAAAGTCGCACCCCTCGGCGGTGAAAGCATTCAGACTACTCGGCACATTGATCGTAACGTGGAGCTTTAAAAAAGAGGGAAAGAAAAACATAAGAGAGAAACGAAGAATAAATGAGCTCTAGGGGGCAAAACTGAAACGAAAAGGCTTATTTGAACTTAAATAAATATCATGATCCGTTCTTGATCATCTTTATTCATCCTTGCTGTCGTGTTATAGTCATTTAATGTTTGCATGTTACGATCGATCGGTATCATAATCGCGTCCTGAGTTGTTCATAAGTATTACTGAAGTCTGTTGTGTAGCACAGCGCTGCACATCTTGTAATTTAAAGAAGAATAAGTTTCTGCAGAAGACTACATCTTCGGCTTGTTTAATGGATTCATAACTGTTACAGAGATCATTCATCTTTTCGTCCAAAGATACAATGTACATTATTAATGATTGTTGCGAAAAGCTATTTAAATGTTCGTTGGTGACAGATGGTTGAGCGAATGCGCAAGCGCTTTCTTCATTAATGTCGTCAGACAGCTAAAGACTAATTTGAGAATAGGACACAATCAAGGGCAATAGCATAAGACCAATAGGGGATATTCCCTTGGCAAGCTATACTCAAACCCGTAGCGGGACTTGCATGTTAATGTATTGTGAAAGTAACTTGAACTCTTTTAAATCTTATTACCCTGTATCACATATCGTATAAGCGTGTCAGTCACATACTAGAACGAGACTTCACTTGATTCCGTCGCGTTTTATCATATCCGATCGTATTGTTCTTTCATGGTGTCCGAATAAACTGTCTCACATCTACCACATGTCCCCTAGTAAGATGATAGTATAGAGCCTTTGTATACCAATAAAGACCAGGGTTTTAACGGTGACGGGGATTCCGTCCCCGTTCTCAGAATTTGATTTTGTCCCCTTCCCCGAAATTCCTCGTCCCCGGATCCCCAATTTCTCGTCCCCGTTACAACCTGTCGCGACGTGTACCCCTCGCGATCCTACATACCGTACTTATGCGTAGCTTTTATGGGAAAAAACTAAAAACGCGCCCTATAAATACTTAAAATGCGCCCTATGTTGGATTTTTTCAGTATTTTAAGGTGCAACATAGGGCGCGTCTGAAGACTACGAAAACATAGGGCGCATTTTTTGCAATTATAGGGCGCGTTTTAATTGTTGTCCGCTTTTATGTTCACTAGCTGATTGATGGATGCCTGGCCGCAGGCTAATGTGCTATGTTTGCTCGTTTAACCCTTTGCTGTGCCGCGACCTATTGCGCATGTGTCTTTGGCTTGTATATCTGCGTCGGCGTCGCCTTTGTAGCAATGAGATTGCTCACTCGCGCTTTCCAACTATCGATGACCGCTCATATGTTGACGAATTACGATACGCGCCCGTGTGGCCCTTTACTTAATCACCAGACACCTGAGGCGAAGGATCTGGCGGGATATAAACAGCGCGCGGAAGGAAGAAAGGGGCTAGTCTAGAGTTGAGCGGCGTGGAGTCAAGTGGAACGGTATCGCCACGGGTGTGACTCGGAGTCTCTACCGGGATCAAAGGGTGTCCAAGTGACTCGTGAAGCTCAAGTCGCGAGTACCGTGGAAAGACCCAGATCGAAGTAGGAAGAGATCTCCCAACTCTGTACCCCCTTATTCCCTGTTTCTTACCTCTTTATTACCTCCCTATTACCTGTATGTGTTATCAACGCCCAAGCGAATAAAGAAAGTCAAAATCCTGTCGTAACGCCGCAACAAGCTCATCGAAAGAAAAACCCACTGAACCACAAAAAACGAAATCATCGTCTCTGTCGTAAATCTAGCCCGACACAACCCTAATAAAGACCCAGCTCCAGCTTGACTCGTAGGACTATTAATTATTGTAATAATAGTCACTAGTTTGAATACGCGCGCTTCGACTGTATCCAACAGCCGTGAAATGAAATGGATGCGGTCACGTGATTACGAAATTGTGTGCAAAATGTATGTAAGCGACGAAGTAGAGGAGAGCGCATTTTATCTTCCGATCGCTTACTGTTCTGTCCGATGTATTGCTTGCGTTCGCAATCTCTCGGTGTCGCTTAAGCCTGTTCGTCATTTTCCGCATTGCCTCTCGTGCCCACGCGTGCAATAAACAATACGGACGTTCTCCACAAAGCTACTAAAAAATGGGGACTGAGTCAAATGGTCAAGCAGCGTGAGCAGCAAGGGACGTTAGCAGTCGAGAGCGCAGCGGTGCATTGAAGCGAAACGATACGTTGTTTAAAACGTGGGTACTCCTGCAGTCGGCGTGCGCCTGATGGCTGTTGGTAACGTTGTATGCTAACGTATGTGTTGGGGTGCCCGCGGCTGTAGGGAAAGTCGTGTATTGCGCAACGTTTTGCGGCGATGCCGAGACTGACGAACTGTCTGCTGTCTCGTGCGACGAAAGGGACCCGAAATCTTCAAGTACGAGCCTTCACCACAAGATTTCTACAATACCTATAGGACCGTTCAGTTTTCACCTATATCGGCCCACGGCTGAATTTGTTCAGATAAGAAACAGCTGTGATTCAGCTTGCTAAAACACCCGGCGTTTATTCTGGACTAGTGTGCATGCGGCCTAGCACTGCCTGCTGAGAGAATCAGTCGTGCTGTCTGATATGTTCCAAATCGAAAGACTCATTTGTTGTACGTAGTAAATCTGTGGGTCCTTCCCAGGCCGGACATGCTAGTTCCGGCCGTAGAGCTATTGGTACCGCGCTTCCGTTACCTTTCTCACTTATGTATCCTGTTCCCTTTTCAAGCGGTCGTGTCTTCCTTCTACCTCTTACCTCCGATAGCGGGATACAACAGTGTATGCAGCGTTGAGTTAAACGGTTGTGTCCTTAGGTCTCTCTCAACGTTGAACAACGTTGAATAAAGCACGGTGTCAGAATTGGACAGTGTTGTTGGGGTTTCTAGGCGAACGCGTGCGCGCGGGCTGTTTTACTTTGTGCGTGTTGCAGTACCATGACTGCGTAGAACAGGTTTATTTCACTACCGATGACACGGTTTACGCTGAGATATTACAAGACGACGAAATGACAGATTTCAATGGCATAGGGTAGAGAAGTAGAGAAGGGTAGGAAGTGTCGACGAGCGCTCCGAGTTAGGTTACAAGTGGCTGCAATTGCCTAGAGCGATCGCTTATAACCGGTAGAACCGAATGAATCACAACCAATCAACGGCGAACTCGTCGACTGAATTTCAACCAATCGACGACGAGCTTCGTCGGCTTTCGTAAGTCGACCGCTGCTCGATCGGATAGCATCAGGTTGTACTTTGACCGCCTTGCTCGGCTAAGAAAGTCAGCTAACCATTTCATAATGTGGATAATGCTGGCGTCTCTTTCCGATTCGTTGAGTCCTCTTGGTTCTCCTTTTCACGATCGAGGGCTTGCTCAATCGTGACAATTGGTTCATTTTACTTGCGATAATCTGTAGGAGCTAATTAGACGAATAGGAACGCGCGGATCAACCTTTATCGCGATAGGAACTTCACTCCTTCAAATTCCTTATTTTATATGCGCTTCATCGCTTGTTTTATCGAGCTTTTTCTTTTTCCAACATTTCCTGTTCGTGGTCTTCATTCAATACGGACATTTATGATAAACAGCGATTAGCAGCTCTAATTTTGATCGTTGCAGTGTCTCGGAATAACCTGAAGTCCCCGGTTTAACAGAAGAGATAAAACCGAAGCACTAAACGCCGGAGTCATCTAACGGGTAATTCGTTCTGTTGCTGAAGTGTTCCGTAGTAAAATTATCAAAGTGTTTAAGGTCGAAAAATGCGGGGACGAGGGTACAACGGTCGTCGCAACAAATGCAAAACGGTGGTGATCTACACCGACGGTGCGTGCGCGAACAACGGACAGGAGGGAGCTAGAGCCGGCTACGGCGTCTACTGGGGACCAAATCATCCGAACAACATTTCTGAGCCGCTCGTTGGGTACCCTCAGACTAACAACCGCGCCGAATATAAGGCTGTCGATGAGGCTCTCGACCAGGTTATCAATATTTCAATTTCCACTTAAACTTTAGCATTCAAACATACTAAAATTCATATTGGACTTGTTTCTTGTCGCTTACTTCAGCTAAAGTTGTACTTTGGGCCTGTATATAGTTGACCTTTGAATCTTAAACCGGTATGAGGAGCTTGCAACAGCCCTACGCAGGTATTATAACTAAAATACTGTCGAATAATATTTTTCTTTAGTAACGGCGAAATAGCAGAGCATTTTTTAGGCGCGGGCGCTGGACTACGACAGGGTGATCCTGCGCACCGATTCCAATCTGCTCATCCGGTCCCTTGAGGATTATATCCACAAATGGGTTCACAACGGCTGGATCACGGCGAAAGGGACGCCTGTCAAGAACCGCCAGGAACTGGAGAGCATTTACGAGCACATGGATAACATCGAGGTAAGTCTGACTCTGCACTTTGCATTTTTATATTTTTGTCTCCTCTTTAGGTCATATTTGAGCATGTGCCAGCTCACGCTGGTATTCGTGGAAACGTGGAGGCCGACCGCCTTGCTCGTCAAGGCATCCAAAAGAACTACGACTACTCTGACTCTGACTCAGATTCCAACTACGACTACTTCTACAATTAACAACAATGTTGATTTTGTCGCTGGCGTCTTCAGTCTTACATGTCATATTTTCTTCGCAAATATTTAGTGTATTGATGCGATATTCCTGTCTGAATGGATAATGTTGGGTTCTCTTGCCTGTTGCAGTGCCTTGTATATATGCTTCCAAATGTTCTTTGCGCAATCTCGCCATACCGTAACGCTTTCCTTGTATAGCACGCATAATTCCGAAAAAAACAAGCGCCCAATACCAGTACGAAAATAGTTAGCATCACTATACAAAACATAGGGGCGCCTAAGTAGGGAAAAGAGGCTGTGTCCCTCTGTTTCGTATGGTGCTGTTAACTATTTCCGTACTGATGTTAGGCGCTTATTAAAAAGAACCCGTGTCGCCAGCCTTGAGCAATCAACAATAACGAAAGATCGAGGACCCAACAAACAATGCTTGAACAAGTACGATCGGAATCAGGCAGTGTGGAACCGTTCATGATCAGAGAGCTCTTGAATGGAGGTAAAGCGACGCCCGCAGAACACGCAAGGAGCCTCAGTAGACATCGGCAACGCTTTGATGACACCGGCGGCGAGTGGGGCCAATGCCGTGGAAAAGTGGACCGCCGTATGCATCATCAGCGAAGGCGTCGACTCGACAGAGTAGTCGCAGAATGAGCAACGATGTCCCAACGCGACTTCGCCGCCATGCCTTTGACGGTGTTGTCTCATTCCGTCGGTGTTTGTCGTAGAGAAAGGGCACCGCGGGCAGCGGCGCGCCTTCGCATTCGATACTATCGATATTGTCGCGTCGATTGAAGACCTATTCGGCGTTTGATACGTCGGCAGCAGCAGCGGTTTGCTGACAATGTGAGCGGTGGCTGTAGCACCGCCAGCCGCATTGGTGATGGTAGTCCGCGACTTGACCATCGATAGGACGTTCGCCCGCCGTACCATCGTCACACCGCCCTTTCTAGCCGATGCGCCGTTGGGCATAAAACGGGGCATATACGGAACAGGCGGTGGAGCGTCCACCTCGACGCCATTGATGGTCGCGACTCGGCTCTGTCGAATGGTGGAGGTGATTGGTCGGACGAACTGTCGCACGACGATGGGCTTGCGAAATCGAGCTCGTTGCGTGGCGGCTGCGGCCAGTTGGTTGAGGTACTGCTGTTGAGTGTTGAAGGTGACGGGTTTGGTGCGCAAGTTGGCCGATGAGGCGGCCGCGGCGTGCTGCACCTTTTCCATCTCCCGCCGTTCGAACAGTTGTCGCTCATCTTCGGGCACCTTCTCTGGATGGGACCTGATTCGATGGTGCGTCAGGTTGTACTGCCTCGTGTAGCTGTTGCTGCAGTCCTATCAAAGTGCATATTTTTAATCGTTGCAAGTATCATCCAAAAAGAATAAAGCAATTACCTCGCAGTAGTAGCGAACTCCGAGATGGGCGACGCGGCGATGCTGCATCAGGTTCCGCCCATGCATGAATTCCTTGCGACATTCGGGACAACGCGTTGAATCCGACTTTCCCATGCTACGCCTGAGCCAGTGGAGCGTTTGAGCGTACTCTGCGCGCCAATATGACTGCAGCAGTGCTTATTTAGGCGTCAACAACATTGGGCTGCGCAATAGTGATTTGCCCCAGTACAGGTAAAGAGTGGCGCGCACGGCGGAGCCTTCTCTTTGCATTTGCAGCTGCGGCGACCAAGGCTGGGCGCAGCCTGGGCGAGACGATCGATGCCCTGTCTGTTCTCCAGCGCGTCCAGGTCTGCATCCCCCTTGACGCGCCAGATACAGGCTAGAGGCGCCAATTTAAACAATCAACACACGCTTTCCTAATGTCGCTTTGATACAACCGACTATCTCAAAACACCCCTTTTCTTTAATACATTTAACACCAATGCATTAAATGAGCTGACAGTCGTTATTAATTCATCGTGAGCAAAGATACAGTGAGTGTATCACGGGTTGCACAAATGCAACTTTCCTCTGCTAAACGCGGCTGCAGCCTTCAATCCAACATTTTAGAGTGCTTTATATAAGGTTCAGATGTGATGCGCTGACACACGAAGCGATCGATCATTTTTATCCAACTGCTTACTCACAGGGATGGAAGAGCGGTCAGCTGTGTGGACACTGAGAAGCATTACTCGCGCAATGTTGGATGCGAACACCTTAAGTCAACTGGCTTTGAACCAATTTGATGTCGAGAAAATCGCGGTCACCTGCTTGCTGTTTACGTGCAAGATCATACAACTTTTTCCTGCTGTGCGGCAGCCACGAGTACAGCGCCACCAGCACCAGCTGTGTCTACGGCTTCCACGAGGAGCGTCACTGGCGCTTCCAATCGATGCGATTATGACTGCAGTTCTATGTGTCCGACGCAGCAAGTCCACCCATACTGAATTGCAAAATTTCCCTCCAGTATTCTATCATATGCTAACAATTGTCAAGGAAGGAACCTAAAATTTATTGATTTTTCACTAGCCAAAATTAATTATCGCTTTGCTAATTGCATACCACCGTTCACAGCAAATCATAAAGGGACCTGTGTGGAACGTGCGACGGAGAAGTGACGGTCGAACCCGAGTGTTGGAGGCTATATTTTGCTGAGCACATTCTAATTGCAACTCCAGAGCAGAGCAGCCGGAGCCCAGTCTCATGAGTGAACGCTGCATTATGTTCCGCAAAAAGGGAAAACCTATC
>NIUQ01001914.1:0-26188 GCA_002796945.1 Plectus sambesii
GTGTTCGGCAATGATAGCGTCGAATCCGGAAAATATTCCATTGAGAAAGGCGACAATCTCCAAGGGACCCGATGACGAGCAGAGGGTGGTGAAGCCGGCGATGTCGCTGAACAGAACCGTCGCCTCCTCGTACGTCTGCGGGGCCACGTGTCGACCAAGCTTCAGGTCTTGAGCTACCGATCTAAATTAATTCATTACTGCACGAAAAACAGCACGTGATCTGCTTAGTAGCTAACTGAAATTATTTCTGCACCGATTTTATTCTTCCAAAGCTTGAAATAAACTAAAAAGCTTTCAGCTTGTAGTGCCTCGATTCTGAAATTACGTAACCGCGGGCGAAAAAGTAATCTTCGATTTGTTCATAATTTTTCTGTAAATTAGTTGCTGCAAAGTATCTGTCACAAGACCAGCTCGCTCACTTTGGTAGCATCTGCAGTAGAAGCCCTTCAGCCTGTAGTTGTGTTTCTTCGAGCATCGCAGTCCTTTCATGCACTATTTTCTCCAGATTTCCCGCGTAGTCTTCCATCATCTTTATCATGTGCTCGGTGATTGTTCCAGAACTAAGAGAAAATGCAATAGCGTGTTATACAAGCCCTTTTCAAATATAAAAGAGAAAAATGAGTGCTGATTGTTTATGAATTGTTTCTAGCCTAACGGCCTTCCCCATCTCCTTGAATCTCTCAAAAAATTTTAAGGTAAAACAATGGTAGTCATTGTGAATATACGATTTAAGAATATGGCTCGTACGGTAGCGTACTTGCGCACTGCATTTCGATACCAAAATGACTAAAGCGAGATTTTTCTCTTATGACTATTGAGCGTGACTAACGATCACAGTAAATATTCCATCGGAAAACTGCATTTCAGAAACAGCTAACAAATGTACCTCGTTCGCAATGCAGAGTCGGTCACTTTCTTGATTCGTTTAATGTTCGGCCGCTGATCAGCCGACTCTGACCAGCACTGTTGTATAATGATAACCACCTCTGAGGGTACGTCCGAATCGCGTGGGAATGATGGACGAATCGCTCTCATCGTAGTCGCGTCCAACGATGCAACCTTTTGAATTATGTCTGGAAATAATGATATTATTCGGCTGTTTTTATGTCAGCGTGAAGAGCCACGCCATCACAGTAAAAGTTATGAAAGGTGAAAGGTGAAAACAACAGTCCTTTGCCATCTCGCTGCCTTAACCAAAGCTGATTTTCTCCTTCTCACATATTGGAGAGCTTGATGAAATTATATGGATGTTATGCCGCCTTAGCTACGTTACGTGCAGTAAAATACAAGAGAGCTTGCCTTCCGCGGTATCGTCCGAATCGCTGTAGGGTTCCAATCGATAAAGTATCTCGTGCATGATGATACCGACTGCGTAAATATCGCCAGCTTGCGACACTTCAATTCTTCTGTGGGACAAAAACGTGCGTAGATGCTCAGGGGCCATGTAGAGAAGTTCTAAATATTTGGATATTTGGATAAATCGTTTAACATAAATAATATATGCGAGAATGGGAATATGAGCACGTGTTCCAGCTGTTGAAATTCTCATCGAAAAACGTCCTATATACGTTCAACATTGCGGTAATAACAATGATATAAGATTTCTTACTATTCGGTGTGGGTTCTTGCACGCCCTCCTCGGTATACTGTATTTCGCGATGTTTGAGAAGATCGGTGATGGTTCGATTGACTCCATAATCGGTTAGCTTCACTGTCCAATGATTGTCGACGAGACAATTCGATGAACGCAGGGTACCGTGCTCTTTGATATTTGAGCTATGTAAAAACAGCATTCCCTAGAATTTGCTATTTCATTTTTCTATAAATTATTACAAAAAATTGCTATTTCGGTTTGTTTTAAGTACACTGCGATTTCGGGAAGTGAGAAATCTAGGCTAAGCTCGAGATTTTAAATATCTCTACTTACTGTTGTTTTGGATTGGTATTTGTTTTCAACTAGCTAAAAAGGAATACCAATTGATCAATGACCGAAAGAGCTGTTGAGAAATTTACGGCTGCTCATACAGTCGCTGTAAATAGTTTTCTTTCTTTTCGTGTGGTTTACGTAATCCATCTATTATCATGTTGATTCATGTAAATATTTTTGTGCGGCAAGCGAAAAATCTCTCATGAGCATTAATAAATTGTTCTGCGTTAACGTATTGTTTTCCTAAATGGCTAATAGTATGCATCTTCTCTTAGTATCAAGCGTATAAAGGCAAAGAAACGAAATAAGTAAAATTGCACGTACTTTTACGATGTCACTAATGAAGGAAGCCTTAAAGTCCATGTCGAGTTTAAGGTCTTCATTGGCGACAATGTCTTGGAGACTACCCCTCGTGCACAGTTTCCACAAGAATAAACACTCATTAGTGAGGTTGTTGTACGTCAGACCGACGAAGCTATTCAGGTTGTCATGAGACGCTTGCTTTGTCTAAAATATAGAGAGCGGCTTCTTTGTCGATTTAGTGGTCAGATTTAGTATTTAAATAGTTGAATGAAGAACATAGAAAGGCTTCTGCAATGTTAAACGCCAACGCGCATTCCGCCTCGTGTACTTCTGTGAGAAGTACCACTTTGAGCTGCACGCTTTGGTGAAGTTTTCGTTCTTAATAAATGGGTAATCTTTGAATGATATTTATCAGATGGAAAGATTCTGCCATTTTTTCAGAATGGGTTTTTCTGTCACCGAAATAGCTAATTCTCTGTAACATTTTTCAGGACATTTTAAATAATTGACTCACCAACATGCATAAATGTTAAGAATCTACCATTGGTTTACAAGTTGATTGATCCCCATTAGAAGAAATAGTTGGATACAATTCGAAGATTTTTCAGGATAAACGGTAAAAGCAAATTACTATTATGCCTCTTACATGGTAGAGAGAGTTGAGGTCTCGACGATCAAAGCTGATGCGTTTTAATTGCTTGTACCGTCGAACGCTCGCTCGCGTATTCCCCACCAACGCTTGTTGCAAACTTGTTGTGACGGTCTTTGAATTGACACTCGTTGTTGAATCTCTCAGCGATGTCATCGAAATCATCGACGACTAAATGTGCAATGTTATTATAAACGAATATTCTAAACGGATATTAATTTTGAGTCATTTGCTAATTGTAGAACAAAAATTCTATTAAAAGTAAATTCAACTGGTACACTTAATTTTTTTGAAGATCGAACTTCTAAATAGTTGACTGTTGAGGTCGCCGTAGGCCGTCCTATAGCACAATCTCATTCAAATTGTTACAGCCTACGTCTTCATGATGCACGTCGTTTTGGACGCTGACAGCGTGTTTTATTTCGTGTGACGAGTCAAGTGTGGATTAAATTATATTTAGGCGATGTAATTGAACGTTTGTAAAAAGTCGTCTAATTTTGCTTACCACGACTGTGCCTGATGCAAGCAACTTGACCGAACTGAGCGGAACTTGCCATGGCATTAAGTAGAGACGGCTCTCTCTTCTGAAATCAGCCGTTATAAATGGTATTACTGACATGTAACTTTACTTTTTCTTAACAGCGTAGTAGATAAGTGCGATGAAAAGTAGTGCGCCTAAAATGACGCCTCCGAGAACGTAGAAAAGCGTTTGATCGCAGAGTTGGTCACTGTAGCCGCAAGCTGGTTCATCCGGTGGCCACACAATAGCCAAATAGTCATCTGTGACAGTTGTGTTCTGAAAATGGATGAGATGTTAGAAATGAGACAATTTAAGGCCTCAAGTGGCTTTCAAACAGGGTACGCAGAATAATGCATATACATCATACAGAAATTAACGTTCTGCTACTCTTCAAACACTCTTTCATCCCCTGCCTACCACAGAATTTTACGGATCATCGTGTCAAGTCATGTGAATGGAACAGCAACTGGATTAGCTACGCCTATAAATTTTGGCTGGAAGCGATTGTTCGGAAACTTGGGCTGAAACCGAGTTTTATTAAATATTGAAAATTAGATTCGTGAAATTGGCCCACCCTACATTTACTACTTCACGAGAAGCCCCAACCCACGGTCATGCAAACTTCGCCAGACTTCCTTTTAAAACTCTGAACGGAATCCAGCTTCGCAAACAAAACTTACAAAGGGATAACACAAATTGCCTAGAATGGTTGGGTCACAATCGGTCGCACGATTGGCGTCTATTTCCACCAACACCGTGTACGTCCGCTCGACATTCTTCGGTATACGCACAAACTGATAGGAGGGAATCCGCTCTCCGTCGTTGTTGATCAACACTTGGCTGGTAATGCCTGTAAATAGGAATTGGTTAAGCATAGCCGTCACTTCACACTTTAGAGGATTGATTTTAAATCTTCTACTTTATTTCGTGGTACTTAAGAGATATACTTATATATAGCGTTAAATACGACTTTAGCTATAATAAGAGATGTGTAACCAACCCAGAGACTAAGTGAATGCGAAACAAACAGTCTTTAATTTATATTGCATACGAGAGCAAAGAATTTTCATTATGACACAGAGCTTTTGTATCAATTCGTATGAAATATGACCCTCAAACGATTGCGCAATCCGGCAATTCTGCGATTTATTGCAAAACACGATATGCCCCATTTCAGAAATTAAAATTCATTATTCTAGATAAACCGGTAATGACCACACCGGTGCTCAGTCATATACTATTGTATGACAATAAAATACTAACCAGCGAATTCTATGTTTTTCATATATTGAAACACGAGTGATCCGTTCATGTAGACGTTTTCATCTTTGGTGGCGATCAACGATTTGTTCAATGCAACGCCGTAGAGAAAAACAGCGTCATACATCGGCATCACTGTTGAATCAATGCTCTAAAGTCATTATGAGTAACTTAATGTTATAAGCTTGAAAGCATGTCTCCATCTCCATACGCGATACAAAGTCTCTATCTTTAACTTATCATTGATGCATTTTTGCACCTTGAAGTCTACCGTATTAATCTTGATAAATTCTTACAAAACAGTTTATTTTGATATAATTTCTACTTTTAGGCAATATTTTCTAAGTTGAATAGCAACCTTCGAGTTAGCCAATGTTTTCGATCGCGCTGAATTTTCTAACGATATAGATATGTTTATTAGCTGATTAAGTAGCTATTCACGTACAAATCAGTAACATTCGTATATTTTGCATTTTTAAAGACTGAACGAATACGCTAATATACAGAAGGTTATACTGCATGATGAGTATAACCATTCCACAGTTCGAACATAAACCATTCCTCCTGACCCATCTAAACTTGCCACGCAGTGGCGCACCCTCAGGTTGACATTAATCACTCTTTTGAACGCGCGGCGGCTCGCTTGAAAGCCAGCCAACAAATGTAACGCGGACTCAATCAAAAAATGGGGAAAAACTGCACCAAAAGTATTCCTATCATCCGACTTAGCAGGTAACTAAAGTAGTCAGTGCAACTTGATAATCATTTACCTACACTTAGCGGTATTGTCTTACATGGGATAATTTTTTTAAACGAAATACGATGTTTCAAGAAAAGGTTGCGACTGCGGAGCGGGGATTAGTAATGTGTGCACGCAAAAAGTGGCTAATCATCGCGCTACCGCCTTGACGGCAGTTCAAACTTCATAAAATACCTTCAGTTCAATACCGGCGAAAAAGATAAGCTCTTACCGATGGATTCGTTAAGTTCTGAGAGGCGAACAGTTTTCGACGAAAAGTGTTAATCGATCCATAGTCCAAGCCGGCAACTCGAAGTATATAAGCTCCTTCATAGGCAGCGCGTAGGTAGGGATAGCTCATTCCATCGTAATTTGCATCCCAGGGTCGTGATTCACGAGTATTACCCACTGAGAAAAGGATGAAGACAAAACTCGGATCGGCCGTGTATCCCAGGTAATGTGCTGCAGCCATGAATGGCGCTGATTCGTTCATTTCAAGGTCGAACATCACAAGAATGACTGCAACATAAAGCCGATTATATCCTCTCTTCAAGTTTTTATTTACACAACGTTCTTTGTGCCACAGATATACTATCGCTATGTAATGGCATCGTTTACTACCATTTTATTACGTTGAGCCTACCGGTAAATTTGTGAATAATCTAAGACTGGGTTGTAGTGGAGGTAGGCCCCGTCAAAATGCTGACAGGACGGTATTTTCTCAATGGAGAAACGGCAACATCCTCTACCTTCATTGATTGGTATCATTCGCCCCAATATTCGGGTCCCATTTACACCATTGGTTCGTCGCTTCGGAATTTTCATCTATTCGTAAGCTATGTACTACCCTTAAAGACTATTAAAAATGTCTATACGATCCCCCCGACGAATAAAGCGACAGCCACTCTAACCTCTCCCACTCCCGCCTCAGAATCAGAGAGCAGTTATACTTTATCGGCAGGAACGTCTTGTATTTAGTTGCCTCATGAAGGACGAATATACTGTAAGTCGAGATTCTAAAAATAAGCCACTTGCTTCTCGCGTTCGCGTGTAAATCGACCATGGCTTTGCTGTTCGCGATGGACTGCCAAGTCGGACTGGCTTCAGTTATCATCACATGAACTCTAACGCCGGCCGAAGTCAGCACATCCACAACTGCTTTCCGATTGAGATTGTTGATGTAGACGTCCGAACCAACATATGCGACCTTTTTCCATCCGTTTTTCACCACGATCGCTTTGACTGCCTGCGCAAAAAACGTCGTCGACATAGTGCTTGTGCGTGCCAATGTGTTGTACACGGTCTTGTCAGAGAGTGTATCGTCGCTCGACAGATAGCCAAGCACTGGAACGTTCCAATTCGCTGCAGCCGCCAGTTGCCCGATCACTTTTGTTTCTGAAATTACTTTGCTCTCTTACTCAAGTCTCACTTAAGTTATGGAAAACTGAACGTCAGTTCGACGGTTCAGTATCATTTTCTATTAGTTACCATATCTGAGCAGTCTCTTCGCGAGTTTATTTTTGCTTGTTCAATGCAATTTTGGATGATAAAATCGTTGCAGTCGGTCTTCGGTGAAAATGAATGTTTCGAGTTGACCTTTGCCTATGTCATTTGTTGCAGCGCCATACTGTTTTCAGTAGTGGTTTGACCACGATAGACCTATCATAACTCCTAATTTCCCTAAGTAAAACATAGTCGAATCCTAGTTTGTCTCTCAAAAAAGCGATTTTTGTAACAGATTCCGTCTTCTGTTCCCAATAATCAGTTTTACAATTGGCATCGGAATAATTAGACATATCACGACAAAGAATGGCTGCCGCCTCAAATCTTTGTTGGAAGCTTTTAAATACTGTAGCACATGATCTTATTACATCCATTAGTCATTAAATCCAAACACAGGTACCAACCATAAAAGCGAAAAATTCACCTTCGCTGCATGGTGATCCGAATAAAACGTTGATGTTCTCAGTAAAATACAAGTCGGTCGCTTCTTTGACGCCATGGATGACGGATAAGTTTGCGTTATACAACGCGCATCCGACTCTTGAATGTAGCCTGAAAACAATCCATTCAATGATTGCATAAGAACTTCAAGATAGACCAAAGTGTTTCATGCAAGCGAGTTTCTTGCGAAGTTATATCGCTCGTGATATATCACTAGGCGAAAGTATGTATTAATTACTTGAAATCGTAGTTGGCTGGTAGAATGCCCTTCTCTAACAAATCATTGTACGCCATGTCCATCACTGCCGCTTCCAGCTTGAACCAGTACACATGGCCGACATTAATGGTGGCTGCTTGATTTAGCTGAACGAGGGACAAAAGCAACACGACACTCAGAAACGATCTCATCCTCGAAGTGAAGGGATCAACGGGATCACTTTCTTATGCAATTTTAAGTAACGCTTTTTTGGCTTCTGCAGATATCTAAGCTAAACATAGACTACATCGTTGACCGTTGAGCGAAGTCTTGCAAACGCGCAACACATTTACGCTTGTGGGCAGAATGTTTAATAACCCTCAAATATAGCACAAAACTGTGAGATTGAATCCTCGTGCTCTGAAATAGTCTAAGAGGCACCTATGTGCGCACAGTCTGAATTATACTGAACACTTCCAATTGTGTAGGCAATCAAGTTGCACGTGGAACAGGCCTCATTTACGAATCTCCAAAATATTAACACACCTTATTTTTAAAATTTTGACTAAACTAGCTGATTTATGAAAGTTTTCATAGTTTTGCGAACTCAAAGGCAACACGGCACAAGTTAGAACAATATGAGTTTATAATTTAAAAAGCAAAAGAGCATTTGAAATTAAGTTTAAATGAAGTAAACAGCCAAATCATTTTTAAAATTTGCTGAATGTGATCACCCCGCATTAGACTACCTTAGAGAAACGAGTGTTTACTCATTTATCCACTGACGAATCAATCATTTGTCAATAGCATCTCAAGCTCCTCTATTTTGCCAGCTCAGCTCATCCCTATGATTGATCTTCTCATTTTTTAACCTACTTTTCTGAGTGTCGATAATCGTCATCACTCGCGCAAGGTAGTCCAATTACCGGAGTTTCTCGAAAATAAGCCCCCCCCGGGCGTATTTTCGAATGCCTTCTCGAAAACACCCCCGGGCTTATTTTCCGGTCAAGAATTATTCCGACCGCGTCAAAAAGCATACCACTTTTGCTGCCTCTTCTCGAAAATACGCCCGAGGCGTAACTAAATACGCATATTATATCACAGTTCGACACGATTTCGCAATAAAATTATCGCAAAACACGCGGTCAAAAGTTGAAATCGGTTGCGTTTATCTGCTCTACTGTATTATTGAGCGCATTAGGTTCACTTTTTGGACAGTATGTTCATAAATTATATGTAAATGCTATTTTCATGAAATGGAGGGCAAAATACTGCAGTTTCTGCATTTCTCGAAAAATAAGCCCCGGGCGTATTTTAGAGGAAAATGTTGAGGCTCGAAAATGCTATTTCTCGTAAATAAGCCCGGGGCTTATTTTCGAGAAAACCCGGTATATGGTAACTACATCGGCAAATGTTCATAATGATTTGACTGTTTACTCGATTTAAACTTGATCTCAAATGTTTTTTTCTTATTTTTGTTGTTCATACTCGCTGAACGTTGAAAAATATGTCATTTTAATGAATGAAAATCAATATTCATAACTTTGTACATAAGAAGCGATCCTGATTAGTTAAGTTGCTTAATTTCGAATCAAGCTAGTATTTCTGCAATTAGTAGTGCTAAATTATCGCTTTCAGAGAGTGCTCATTAATCTTTATTGGACACCTCTGCTGGATGCGATTAAGCCTGATTTGACAAGTACTGCACTATAACATCAAACCATCAAATGAATAAACTCGTAAAATTGTTTTATAAAACTTTTTTTTTAGTGTTCTCAACGAGAAAAGTGTATGGTCTTTGGTTTTTACTTCCTCCAACTTTATTCAGCAGTGACAACGAAATAGCTGATATATATATATATATGGTTTAATACTAACATTTGCGATCACGATAAAAACAAATATTGCACTCCCAAGAAATTTAAATTTTACTTCTTGATTCATTCTGTCGGCTTATTATATCGACAATACGTCTGCTTAATATAAACAAGTAAGAAGCGCGGAATGTTCACTTAAAACCGCAGAGGCCATGGTATATGTCTGTGGCTGTAACTCCTGGACTGACAAAATCAAATAATGCTTTGAAACCAACAATATTGCTCAGGTAAACGCCGCAAAAATTACACGATATCATGCAGACGTTTCTTTCTTTCTGATATCCCCAGTTCTCCAGCGATGCGCAGCAAAGCTTAAATCCAGTCTTCTTAAACAGAGACACATGCTCGCTAGTGTAGCAATTTGAGGCACAAACGAGGAATTCTGCCCCCGCCGTATTGAACAAATTGCCGAACTGGCCGAAAACTTTGCAGTACAACTCAAACATCCGATCAAGGTAACCGAACACGCCGCAGTTTGCAATCTCTTCCAAACATATCCATGCTTCACAAGTTGAGTTTAAGATGGTCTTGTTACTAAAGCACGCATATGAACTGGGACTAATTTTTTGAGTCGGTGGCGGAGGGAGTGTTACCTTTTGCTGAAATGAAATGCGAATTGACTTTTGTTCGAAATGGAGAATACGGTTGTATTCGGTCAAAAAACACATTTAACTTTAGTAAATATATTCAACTCCGTTAAACTCAATTTTCAACTATATTATTCTGATCTCAATGTAAACTTGCACACAAATTAATAATCAAATATCCTAAAGAATGAGCTTGGCTTTATAAAAGTAACTGAGTTCAATCACCATAGAGATAACTCAGTAATATCTATTCCTCCATCTCCTAAGACTCTAAACTTGATTCGTTAAAAATCCTTTGGCAAGTGCTTGCAAAAATCAGCTTGCGCAAATTAGCACTACGTAGCGTGCAATTAAGTTAAGAATCAGATTCAGCTGAGTAAAAATAATGAATTAAAATAACGGGACTCAACAATTCGATATAGCTGTAATAGGAAGCTGAAAAGATTCGTTAAACTGTTACATTTGCTGATGGCCATAAAATTAGTACTTGGCAACAGATTTTTAAGTGAAATGTTTCACTTGTGATCAGTGTTGCAACTCAAGTTTGTTAACTAAGTTATTTAACTTAGTTAAAAACTTAGTAATAGTACTAAGTAACTAACTAAATTTCGAAAAAAACGAGTTTAACTAACTAAATAACTAACTAAATTATTTTTTTGTCAACTTAACTAAGATTAACTCTAAAAACTTAGTACTAAGTTTTATCTAAGCAAGTATTCCAAAAAGCTACCAAAAATCTGAAACTTTGGTAGCATGTGATNTTTTTTTGACTTAGGAAAAAACTCAGTAATATTACTTAGTAACTAACTAAGTTTCAAAAAAAACTTTTTACTAACTAAATAACTTACTACGTTTTTTTTTGGAGCGTTAACTAACTAAATAACTAACTATGTTTCCAAAGAAACTTAGTTGCAACACTGCTTGTGATACTGAGTCAACTGAAGATCGATTTTCGCCAACATATACCATGATTTATAGATGGGTCGGTTTGAATAGTTTGCTGATATTCGGCCCATCGTTTGATCATTTTCAATATAAATTTACCTTTTGAGATGACTTCCCTGATCCTTTCGCATTATATGCATCTCTTATTTTGGTCTCATGTTCCATTTGCTTATGAGGCTTAACTGTAGTTTTAATTGCGCTGAGGAAGAGTTGCGAAGAACCGGCGTAAAACACTGATCTCGTTGCGCCTCCTCGGGGTGTCGCCGGAACTTTCGGGATAGGTGGTTGTTGCTAAAGCGCGTTTGAATATTATCAGCAATATTTTGCAATATTATGTGAACATATCTCAGTTCAGGTTGCGCAGGAGCAGTTGCGCTCGCGCATAGCGATTACTTCGATAGAACGCTCTTTGCAAAGCAGAAAATATACGCACATCTGGAAACTACGCAACCGCGCTTGAAATTAACTTTAGGTATTAGGCTGGAGAATTGAGATTGAGATCCCAAAATTATTTTTCAGTTTCTTCGTCATTTGGTCATTCTTCGAGATTGCTGAAGCCAAAAGAGAAAAATATAAAACGTGTGGGATTCAGTTATCAGCATTGAATCAGAAGTGGTACCTCCAGCCCGCGGAGAATTAGGCAGGCCTTTGAAAATTCCATTACCGAATTTAGAAACAGCAGGCAATGTTTTTTTGTCCCGATAATTGGTCAACGAACAAAACGAACAGTTAAAGGTGACACAAGTATCAACTTATCAAAACCTGAAAAAATTTAGGTAGAGTATCAAAAACTCTTGTAAGCTCTCAGATTTTATTTAATCTATTCTGAGATTAATGGTTAGTAGAGGACGTTTTGGGAATTATTTGATCATACAGGGTAGGACAAAAGTTCCCGCGGTTTTTAAGATCGTATTTTATTAAAGTTTCAAGTCTTTTAATAACAATAACACCATTCTCTTATAACAGTAATAAACAGAATCTTCAGATCACTTTTGAACAAAGAGGTCACCTTTATCGTCGATGCACAGCGAAAATATGACAATGTGTTCTTTTAAAGGGGAACTTCCGTGAAAAATTATTTTTTGATGTTGTCAAGTCAAACACGCTGATCATCGCTGCGCATTCAATTTTTTTAGATTCGACTCCCTTAAAAGTTATAACCCCCTAAAAATTGGTCGACGAGCATTGGCTTGTAAAGGAAACTACCGTATGGCCATTAGCTGAACACTTCTTTACGAGACCACACGCTTCGCTGTTATTGCGTGCTCTACAAAATGATACGCAGTCGAGAGATTCAAAAAATTGAATACATGCAATATTTAGTGTTATATTCTGCGACGTTGCGCCAACTTATCCGCCAAAATATAACACTAAACATTTGCATATATTCCATTTTTTGAATCTCTCGACTGCGTATCATTTTGTAGAGCACGCACTAACGCGTAGCGTGTGGTCTCGTAAAGAAGTGCTCAGCTAATGGCCATACGGTAGTTTCCTTTCCAAGCCAATGCTCGTCGATCAATTTTTATGGGGTTATAACTTTTAAGGGAGTCGAATCTAAAAAACTGAATGCGCAGCGATGATCAGCATGTTTGACTTGACAACATAAAAAATAATTTTTCACGGAAGTTCCCCTTTTGAAATAATTTCTCTTTGTAAAAACCGCGGGAACTCTTGCCCCACCCTGTACCGTTCATATATGAGAATTCAGTAATGGACTTCAATTCAGTCTATTCGTTGCCAGATTAGAGAATATGAAATAGAAACTCAGACTGTAGTGGAATTTCCTTTACCTAAATTTCTCAACACCCAACAATTTAATAAAATAGATCTTAGAAGAAACGACTTTAACATTGTGCACTTAATTTGATATAACTTACATCATAATGAGTATTACAGCACGATGGACCGATTCTTAAAGTTCCACAGTCCCAGCACCACCATGGGCCATCTGTAGTATAGATGTGCATGCATGTTCCATTGGCTTGGCAAGAATATGGCGAGTAACAGCAGTTGCCTTCGACACCGCAGCATTGGCAATCGGAGGTTATTTCCAGACACATGTTGGCACAGACCATACTTGAATTTGAGGGACAACAGACCTTATGGGCGAGATTCCCCTGTGTTCCGGGAGTGCTGACGCACTTCGAATCTTGCGCAGTGCACGCAGTTCCATCTCCAACGCCACCATTTTTGCAGCACAGTGTGTATGGGTCGCTATAGCACGCAGTCATTGCGCCTCCTGAGCAGAATATTGATCCTGCGCTGCAGCAATATCCATCTGGATTGCAAAATTCCCCTTGTTGACAACACTTTCCTGTTTGGGGACAGTAGACACCAGCACAGCAGTAATCGTACTAAAAATATTCATGAAAATGTTCTCTTTTGCCACTCAAAATATCGCGCTGATGATCGCGACGCATGACAATATTGCCTTTACGCTGGCAAAGAATGAGATGGACATTCAGCTGCCACAAAAGAATCAATCACAATTATACTTCATGATAAATTTCATTAAGAGAGGTGCCACCCTCCTCGCTTCATCTTGCTCTTCAGCATTGCAGATAACATTAGCAGTTTTCAAAGATGATAAGAAATTTACTTCAGATTAAGAAAGAGAATTAACCTTTTGCGAGTACTCTTTCTTTATCATGGCATATCACAACAGCATACCAATCAGAAAATGCCCGCCGTGTGTAAAAGTTTTGCTTAAAGCGCATTTTCTGCTAAGCATTGCAACTTTATGTTTAAGATTTCAAAAATTAAAGAATTTGTACCTGAGAAAAAATCTAAAAGAATAATGCTTCACTAAAAATGTTGGAATGATAGCACTACTATGTAATTTTACAAAAGTCTGTTGTTCGCTAGTGACATAATATAGAAGTGTAAGTGTTACAAAATTAGGGAATGTCCTTCAAATCATGAAGACATGGAAATATTTCTCAGAAAAAAACAGTCATACAACCTGAACTTATATTTGTATGGCATAAGCTGAGAATATGGCACGTCGTATATTTATGATCTCCTTGAAATATTCATGCAAAACATCGAGCGACTACATACAAACGGTTCAATCGCAAAGAAGCGCTCTCAACGGTCTCAAAGAGCAAAAGCTTACAGGGTGATGGTCATCAGCCGTGATGCATGTTTCATTTGCACCGCAACAAGTTCCACCGCAAGCTTTCTCTCCAGACTTGCAACATTCACCATTAGGACCGCAGTAACCAGTCTTAGCTCCGCAACAATGATCATTGCAGCACATTTCTCCATATGGACAGCAGTGATGAGTGGGTGAATCAGGACAACAAAAACTGCCATTGGAGCAGCAGTTAGCGTCACCACAAGCTCTTTCTACTGGACAACATCCATCAATAATGCAACCACCTTGCTCAGGGCAGCACTTCCCATCACAGCATACATGGCCAGGATCACAACAGGTGTTTCCGCAGCCAGTCTGATAGTTCATGCAGCACATGTTTCCATCATCTGAGCATGTACTTCCTATGGCACAACAACCATTCGTCACGTTAGCGCACGCTTGACCGTGTGGACAGCAAGAGCCATCTGAGAAACAATCAGACCCATCAGGGCAGCAATGGCCGCCTCCAGTACCGCAGCAGTGATACCCTGACAAGCAGCATTTATCGTCACAGCACTGTTCGTCTTGGTTGCAGCAGGCATTTGTTTCACAACAGTGGGTATCCTGCGGGCAACAAACTTTGCTGTTGCAACAGAAATCTGGTTTTGCACACATGAATCCAACAGATCCATCGCAGCATAGATAGCTGTCTTTTGGTGCGCACACTGGGCCGCATGGTTCGCCGTACAAGCTCGAGCAACACTGACGTCCGCAATATGGTTCGTCACAACACCTACAAAATTTGAATGATTAAAAATTGTTCAGTGAGCCTTAAGCTGAGATATGACACAAAGTCATGCGTGAACACAGAACACAGTTGGGAGTACAGAGTGTAATGAAATACTGGCGTAGGGTTCTAGAGAGAAAACTGCTTACTTTACAAAAAACGGACTATACCAAGTGAAAGAGCGTTAAACTCTTATTTATAAATCGTCAATAAATAGTTTTTATACCCTCTATTTGCCTCGAGCAGAGCCGCAAGATGGGATGACAAAGCATGGTGCGGATCAAAAGGAACAAACCACATTTGATAATAAAGAACTCTGGTAATATGCAATCAAATTCAATGCGGTTTTGTCTCTGTCAGAGCAATTTTCAATTATATTTACCTATTTTAACCATAAAAACTGGTCCATATAATGTTACTTTGTGAAAGTGCTAGCTTTTTCAAAAACACTAAAACTGATGGACAAAATTGTATGAATGCACTCGTTGTTTCTTTTAGTCAAGATTTCTCTATAACCAGCTGACCAATTGCTAGAAAATTTTACTCATATAGAAGCAACGCTTGGCTACAAAAAGAGTGGTGGCTCATGATGACCAGATGATCCTAAGCTGAGATAAATAATTACAGAGCGGATGATGTTGAACACACAGAGGTTTTTTGCTTCGCGATTAATTATCTCAGCATAGGACAAGCAAACTATCGTGATCTACTACTCATTTTGTAACCAATCTTTTCTACTATATGTATGCAAATTTTCATTAGAGTCCAGATAATTTAGAAGAAATCTGGACTGAAAGCAAGTGATCGAATGCAGATTTTTCGCTGGCAGTCCGCTTCCAAACGAGTGCTTATTTTTGTTTGGCCATATCATGACAACCCCATAACGGAATTCGGTAATTCTTTTAAACAAAAGCCCGACATTTGCAGATTATTCATGCCAAGATTCAGCTCATTTAGATTATTTAGGGCCAATTTGTTTAAAAAATTTATTATATCATTACTTTACAACTAACTTGTATGCGCAAAATCTCGCATTTTTTGATGAACTGGTATAAACTGGCAAAAAATACACTGGTTTCAAGGAAAAAAGCAAAAAATTTAAGTTATAACGAGCGCTAACAAATGCAAAACACTTCATCAATTTTGTTGCGTATTACCAGAGTTATTTGTCATCAAATGTGCACCCATACTTATGGGCCATCCTAAATTAAGTAATTGCTAAATTGATTAAAACATATGCTGTAACGAATTTTCTGCGTTAACTTTGAATGTCAGAACAATCAACTACAAAGTCAATTGCAAGCGCAATCTAACGGCTCTCATTTGCACGTACTAGCACATATGCAATTTAAGTCTCAAAATATTGGTGGAAAAACGTTGAACTCACGATTCTGGATAGCGGCAAAATGGATCGTAATCCATGCATGAACCGTCATCACAGCAGACACTATTTTGGCTCACACAGCAGCTGTAGCACGTGTCTGGTCCGACTGTAACAGGACAAAAATGCTCGCCGCCCAAGAGCATCGATGAACTGAACGGGTGTTGCACAAAAGACGGACACAAATCGCCCGCTTTGACGGTCTTAAATGTTCAAAATTGGCTAATTGCAACCAAACGGAAAAATTTAAGGATGCAGAGAGGCAACATAGGGTAGGTATGATGCGCTGCAGCTTTATAACGAGAGAAAGTAGCATAGGTAAGATCATGAAAATGATTTACAAAACCGCAGGCCACAGTGATTGATTTTTCATAAAATGGAGAGAGATTTGTGGCACCAGCTCTTGGGCTGAGCGAGAGGAAGAGAAATCGAGTTCTTTCAAAGTTGAGTTTTTAAGCTTCCCCCAATCCAACCCATCTTTTTTCACTCCTGGAGCACTGATTAATAGTTTAATGGTGCTGACGCGGATTTCAGGTTATGGTGCACTATGACCGTTTACTACTCTAACAGACCTATCAAAACACTGGATTGCCAGGTAAATTCTTCGGGTTTTACTAAAACACGTTTGATGAAAAATAACTCTGGTAGTACACAAAAAAACTCGATGTGGTTTGCTGCATCTTGTAGAGCTTTCTTTAGCTTAGATACCCGTTTTTTAATCATATGAATCCGATCACAATAACTTGTTTTATGAAGTTTCAAGAGGAATGCACAATTTCGCATATTCGCGCGTTTCTCGTACATTTTTACCGTACGCAAACCAAGGGCGCGAGAAATGCGCGAAAGTACGGAATTGTGCATTCTTCTTGAAAGTTCATAAAACAAGTAATTGTGATCGGATTCATATGATTAAAAAACGATAATCTAAGCTAAAGAAAGCTCTACAAGATGCAGCAAACCACATCGAGTTTTTTGTGTATTACCAGAGTTATTTTTCATCATATATGTTCCACTAAAACGCTGAAAAGTTACCTTCTAACTCAGTAACATTAAATAACGGGAAAAGGACCCGGTTTTTACGATTAAAGAAGGAACTCTAAATGTTTATTATCAAAATATGAATAAAAGTTTTGCAAAGACCAATATGTAACCGTGGAAGTCGTTGACAGTTCAGGTGTAGTTGACTTTTCAGTGGAAGTTGTTGCCGGTTTCGGTGTATTTGATGTATCGGCGGAAGTCGCTGTCAGTTTCATTGTAGTTGGCGATTCGGTGGAAGCTGCTGTCGCTTTAAGTGTACTTGATGTATCGGGGGAAGTCGTTGTCGGTTTTGATTTACTTGACGTTACGGTGAAACTCGGTTCCGGTTTCGGTGTAGTTGACGTTTCGGTGGAGGTAATTGTCGATTTTAGTGCTGTTGATGTTACGGTGGGAGTCGTTGTCGGTTTCGGTGTTGTCGACGTTTCGGTGGAAGTTGTTGTCGCTTTCGCTGTAGTCGACGTTTCGGCGGAAATCGTTGTTGGTTTCGGTATAATTGACGTTACGGTGGAAGTCGATTCCGGTTTTTGTTGATCGGTCGTTGTTATCAAAAGAGAAGTTGTAACTGTACTTATTGAGGCGCGCGTTTCGGATGCCTGAATAAAAGTGATGATGAGAATAAAAGAAAAGATAATATCTTTCTCTACATACCGATGATGTGGTACCCTCAGTCGGAATCATTGTAGATGTCACGTTGAAATTATCATTTAATGACCCCACTGATCCATCCTTCTGGAAAAGGATGATTGCGGCTGCGGAGATAGCAGCGAACATGATAAATACGACTGTGCTGATTAAAAGTCTGTTCCGTCGATATTTCTTGGCGATGTAACTCGATTGCTTTTTCTCTATAAGTTCTTGATTGTCTTTGTTTTCATTTGCTAACGATTGCGGACGAAGTTTACCTTTTCTTTGTCTGAAAATAGTCACGATTTCGGAAAAGTTATATCATTTAGTTCATAAACAGAAAACATCCAATTTGGCGGCACAAAAAGGTAGTCGGGGAATGATGAGAGCGAATGCAAAATATCATTGCATGCGAATTATGTTTTTTAGCGAAAGAGTTTTCGACACTAAACAGAGTTAATTTTATTACCGGTGTTTCTCGAAAATAAGCCCACCCGAAAATAAGCCCCCCCCGGGCTTATTTTCGAAAGTCTTCTCGAAAATACCCCCGGGCTTATTTTCCGGTCAAAAATTATTCCGACCGCGTCAAAAAACATATCGCTTCTGCTGCCTTTTCTCGAAAATACGCCCGGGGTTTAATTAAATGTGCATGTTATATCACAGTGCAAATCGCGATTTTTGCGCAATAAATGTTGAATTCGTTTCCCTATTGGCACAACACAAGCGTATTGATGGATTGCAGCTACTGCTTAATATTGATGATGATCGCGTGAGAAAATTTTAACGATTCGGGGGCAAAATAGTGCAGTTTCTGCATTTCTCGAAAATAAGCCCCGGGCGTATTTTAGAGGGAAATATTGAGGCTCGAAAATGCTATTTCTCGTAAATAACCCCGGGGCTTATTTTCGAGAAATCCCGGTAGATCAAATATGCTGTATTACGCTATCTCAAACTGTGATATTGTGTATTGCAAATATTTATCTGAGCGTTTAATAGCGTGTTCTAATATTCAAAGAAATTGATTTAAGTCAGAGTTAACCTCGAGCAGATTCGAAGATTGGTTAATTCGATCTCCAGTATATGAACAGATCTCTTATAGCATTATGGTCGATAGTACGAATGTAGGTACTTTTGGTTAAAGAGAGGCATATTCATTACTTGATGTATTTTCGTTATTGGCTTTCAGGGCTCGGAAAATGCACTATAGCAATGGAAAGTTGGATCCTTCACACTTCAGCATAATCTTACATTTGTGGTATAGCGAAGTTTTCATTTTTCGCTGATGCATGATATGCCAGCATCTTTGTCTCAACCTAAACAAATATAAAATAAAATTCTAATGTTAATATGGCTAATTGGCTAGGGAACAAATACTGCTGCACTCATTTATAATAAAACAAGTCAGTATTACTTTAAAAGTATCACTAACACTTATCAATCTCATTCCAAGTTTTTATTGACCTTATAGGAAAGAACGATTGTTTAAACATTCATATAGTGAAGGTTATCTCAACATTATGGATGTAAAGACAGTCAAAAAATATCCTCAAAAATAATGAGTGGAGAAACAAATCCACTTAGATTTTGCAGCAAATGTCGAAACTAAACAAAAGGTTAGAAGAGTTTACTCAAATGACCTACTTGAAGGAATATTTTATTGTTCCCTTACTAAACAGACTGCAAACAAAATTCCGGGATTTAATGAAGCGCGCTTGCCGCCTATTCATATTGCAGCGACTAATGTACCAGATGTCTTCGATCAAATCTCTTAACAGAAGCCCTTAGGGCTTTGGTTGCTTCATTCAAATATAAACTACAGTAACATTAATACCGTATTTTAACTAATAGTGGCATTGTACTACTATTGTTTCAACGCCCCCCCCCCCCGACCCTGTGCCACTATTGTGTCAACCTTGCGCTCAACATAAGTTATCATTACTAAGACACAGAAAATAGTAGTTTTATGAACTAAAAAAATCAGGTTAAAGGTATTTTTTGTGAACAAAACAGTAGCATATTAAAAACTTCAAATTATAGCTGCAAAGAGATCACCAAATCGCATTCACTAGCATCCCTATTGTCTTTCAGATCGTCCTGTTCCAGATCAGTATGCAAAAATAGTGGCACATGTGCCACTATTTCCGCGTGTGCCTTTATTGTTTCAACCTCTCTCTACACTGTGCCTCTATTTATGCATGTGCCATTATTCTTAAAATACGGTAATTAAAAAATGGCTGGAAAGTGATCAATATTTTGAGAGAGTGAAGCTGCTTTTAAGTTTTCAGCAGTCATATCTAGCATGAAGGTTGCCAGAGTGGAGAAAGACGACCACCGAAGTTCGGTAAACCGGGGGAGGGGAAGCAATAGAGATACGTGTAATTTCACGGTAGTCTTTCCAAAACTGGGGAAAATTTTCAAAATCGGGTATGATCCTCACCCACTCTCTTAGGTTCGTCCTTGATTTAGTCATTTTTGTTTGAATTTATTTCAATTCTGCTTTCAATTCAATTTGAAATTTCAAGAGAACAAGCAGTAAGAACGAGATAGCGATAGAATTTTTTGCATTATTATCATGCGAACTCTTGAAAATCCAAGTTCTGCAGATATACTGTCCTATTATGCATCTAAAGCAAAGAAATCCACTACTCTCATTTAAACTCGCGTTAATTAGCCTGCAGCAACAAAATTCTATATTTTGAAGAGGAGTTTCATGACTCTGAATCTTAAAAAAGAGCGCGTACATAAGTAAAATAAGATGCAACTTTTGAGCCCCATTTCCCAGTCGCTCAGATATTGAAATCTGGAAAAGATTGACAGAGTATCATATTCCAACCATACTGTCTTCATATCAGAGGTATGAGATGCAGCCAACTTTTCTCATTTCACAGTGACTCAAAAGGGGGCCCTGGGGCTTGTAATCAGAAAACACACAAAGGAAAACAGCATAAAATAAACGTACAGGTGGGCAGGCTTCCTTCAGATTCTTAATGATGTTTTGCTTGCACTGCTTCAATGGCGGTCGTAAGTAAGGGTCGAGATTGCAGAGCAGCTTCATTAACTCGTACCTAAATGATATGCGAATTAACTTCGAAGCTATTAAGGTGTATATTTTTATTAGCTTATTTTTGAACTGAATGCGAGATTCCTTTATGCAGTGCAAAGTAATGGTAGCGAACCGAAATCTGAGATAGTACAGGAGAATTTCAAAAATTCTCTAATATCCAGGTTTCCATCATACGAGGGTCTCATCTTTTGTTCAGTTTCCGGTTGCAAGAGAAAAAATATTCCAGGTCTCATGACAATAGAAGAAGATTGATCGTTTTTAGCGTCACAAGCTAATTTACTTGGTTTATAGCATTACAAACTGATAGTTTGTGCCTGACTACAGATCTCTGTATATTAACGTATAAGCGAACAAAATCTTATGAACTTCTCAGTGCTGCAAGTTTAACATTCTCTTTTGTTTAGGATTTGTCATTTTTAGGCATGGATAAATATTTTCTACAGTGCATTTTATGCAATACCATCTCGTTTGATCAAATTTGTATAATGAGTTATAGTGAACGCAAAGGCCCCAGACACCTGAGTCTATTTCAAACAATCTGCGCATAAACTTGGATTCCTGTCGATCAATTGAGTTTTGCGTTCAAACAGCGAACTTTGCAACAAATTGTGCCAATTCACATTAATGCGTGCCGTGATATTTCGCCACTGGTGCTCGTCTAACTTGTTGGAAGCATCTTTTACTCCAAAGACAGCCTATCTGTCACACCCACGGTATAAATCGAAGCTTCAAAAATAACTAGACATCCGTCTGCATTAAATTCTAGCTACAGAATAAGGGACTAACCTATTTTAACTATTATATATATCATTGTGACTCTTTATGCGAGGAGCGCGAATAATTAAATAAAGGTTCCGGTTACGGTTCAGGATCGTTGGTATCGGGTACACGTATTCTATGTAGTACAGCTTTGGGGGATCATGAGAACTGGTATCGGAACCGAATTTGACTAATATATATATAATAAGGGGAACGAAAGGTGTAGCGTGTTGCATGGCAACTGGTCCTCTGTTGCTATGCAACACGAGTGCGAGAGCATCCTGTGTCATAAGTCTGTGGGCGGAGTTTCGTATTACCAACGAATTGTCGAAGCTTTCGCGGAAAAAACAAGATGCTTTTGCTCTGTTTCATTATTCTAAGATTCTCCAATGCCAAATGCTCATTTTCTGCTAAATTTTCAATAATTGGATCCCACCCTCAGCCTTAAATAAATAGTGCCCATAACGAAGTTTAAATCGCGCTTAGTATCGTATCTTGCGAGAATTCAAACAGTTTGCTTGAAATAGACTCAGGTGTCTGGGGCGTTTGTGTTCACTATAATTGCAACTATTTGCTTATCATGGCTAGCAAAAAGAGAAGTTAATGAACAGAGATATTTTTCCCCGATGACTTACATTTCCTTTGGAGCGAGTGATGGCTTATCCATGCGCTTGCCTTTCTTAGCGACGACGTTTATTTCTTCCTCCTCAACTTCATGAACAAAAACGAACTGCTCATGTGGCATTCCTCCTAGGGTAAAAAGTTCCCAGAGTAATATGCCGAAAGTATAAAGATCCGATTCGATTGGTATCGTGTTATTAACAAAAACTTCTGGAGCAGTCCACTTGACTGGCAGTCGGGGATTTTGACATTTCTGATACAATCCGTTTATGGTTCTCCTTGACAAGCCAAAGTCGCCAATTTTCACTATGTAATCAAATGCGAGGAAGATGTTTCGAAGCGCCAGATCTCGATGCACTACCTGACAAATAATATTTTTAAATCTGTTACTTCAAATCGGAGCCAAAAAATTCACCTCTTTTATGTGCAAAAATTCCATTCCATTTGCAATTTGGTAAGAAAAGGAAAGCAAATCGCTTGTTGTCACAATATTTTCAGTTCTCCTTTGTTCATAAAGAGATGCCCAATTTCCATCCACCTCAGCCTGAAATTTATGACCTATGATTGCGAACTAATATTTCAACTTTAACTTGAACTGCTTGACAAATATGAAAATGAAGAAAAATTTACTTAAATACATGGAGTAGCGAAATTTTAATGCTCATGGCAGCCTTATCCCCACTATTCTTAGTAATTAAGCTTCAGTTCAACCATTCTTGGTAGTTCACGCAAAAAAACGCTGTAAAGTCCTAGAACAGCTGATTAAGCTTTTATTTGTGCTACTCCCTATCAATCTAATTGAGATTTCAATTGATCATTAAATAATCCCTTTTTAACGCTATTCATCTTAATACATGCTCTCATTATCATGTAATTCAACAAACTTTCACCTTGTAGACTGTGCGTCTTTTTCTTCCCGAATATTGCACGATTTCGTCAACGAAGTTATCCTTTCTTGAAATTAAGAATTTGTCTAAGCTGCCAAAAGAGCAATATTCAGAGACCAAGCACGGCAGGTCGCCAGTTTTCATTGATCCAATCAATTTTAAGACATTTTCATGATATCCAATTCTTGACATAATCTGTATTTCTTCAGATATTGCTTCTTTTAGCTGTTGCAAGATTTGTGGATAGGTTTCTTGCAGCTGCTGCAGTATTGGTGGATAGGTTTCTCCGTTTGAGTTCTGCATTTTGAGCATTTTGACTGCCACAAGCGTATATTTTTCAGATCCATGATCTGTTTTTAAACGACCGCGATATACGCATCCAAAATTTCCACTGCCCAATGGCTGAAATAATTAATTAAAGTGCACACATGTGAAATTAGGATGTCGAAATATGAACGTCATGAAACGGTAGGTACATAATGCGACGGATATGAATGCTCGAAGGTTTGGATTTTAAATGATAGAATGAATGTGACAATAATGGAGGTGTCTGGCGAGAGCAATCGCATCCTCTTCTAATTGACTTAAATGCCGTGAATAAAGGATTTTACTGACTTCTTTATCCAACTCCATGACCGTTTGATCAATTTCATGAACATAATATGCCGACTCTTTTCCGTCCATTATAGTTCGACGACTCTTCGCCTCTTTCCTATTCGTTTTCGTTGACACCAGGAGGGACGAATTAAGCAGAAATTGATTGAGAATAGTGACTGGGTAAAGGACGAATTATATGGTCGACGCCATGAAGCATTATTCTATACATCGACGTTCATACGCAATGGAAGCGGTATTAAACGTTTATTGAGGTCCGTAAATCGCTACCAAATAATTGATAAGAGGGCCGTTTCGATGTTAAGCAGACCAACGCAAACAATTTCGCACAGCATCAGACTTGCTCTTGCGTTTAAGTCATTAAATGCAAGTTGCCTGTCATTTCCATTTTTGCTGATATAAGTTCTCTTTTCAAATACTCACACATCACGTGTTTTCAGAATAAAGCAGTGAATTCTATATTAAGCATGCATATTGCGCAAAAAGTAATAAGTATCAATAAAAACTATCCTGAAAAAATGTGAAAATACTAAGCGGAAGCTTATTCATATTTCTTTATTTCTTTATTTCCACAACTGTATTAGTTCTTTCGAGCATAGTTGTACACATGCGATCACAATAACTATCTGTGCTGTGGTTTAAATCAAGCTTTCTCCGTCTCCATACTTTTGCAATTCGTCAATTCGTCAATTCAGAAGCCGGTCCCTGCAGTGGTTTTGCTGTCGTCGGCAGCGTACCGGGATTTCTCGAAAATAAGCCCCGGGGTTATTTACGAGAAATAGCATCTTCGAGCCTCAATATTTTCCTCTAAAATACGCCCGGGGTCTTATTTTCGAGAAATGCAGAAACTGCACTATTTTGCCCCCGAATCGTTAAAATTTTCTCACGCGATCATCATCACTATTAAGCAGTAGCTGCAATCCATCAATACGCTTGTGTTGTGCCAATAGGGAAACGAATTCAACATTTATTGCGCAAAAATCGCGATTTGCACTGTGATATAACATGCACATTTAATTAAACCCCGGGCGTATTTTCGAGAAAAGGCAGCAGAAGCGATATGTTTTTTGACGCGGTCGGAATAATTTTTGACCGGAAAATAAGCCCGGGGGTATTTTCGAGAAGACTTTCGAAAATAAGCCCGGGGGGGGCTTATTTTCGGGTGGGCTTATTTTCGAGAAACACCGGTAGTAGAGCATGTAGCCGAAGGGAAAGTTGTTGTAGCTGCGGTCAAACTCGCGCATTTCGTAGACATCACTGATGCTGACGTGTTGCTCAGCTTCGGCTTCGAATTCACCGAGTCTCGACACTTGGGCGATTCCTCGGAAGTTTTGCGTGCTCAGTTAGAAGTGGCGTCGCATGTGGAGTTAAAAGCAAGTACCCCTCGCGCTGGCAAAGGCGTGTTGAGGGAGATCTCATTGTGGCTAGGCGAAAAGTGGAACACAGCCGTTCAACAACCGAGCGCGAAACAAACCCCTTACATACATTCTGCCCCATGATTGCTTATGTCTCTCCTCCATGCATGAAAACGTTGCAAGACTAAAGAAATCGACCACATTTCACTAGCTATGTCATTGATCACGTTGACGCTTAGTGAGCACATCTGAGTCGAAACAAAAATCGCAGCATAACGTTCTAGACAAGAATCATTCATGAAGACTCAAGTTCGAAGGGGTTTGATAAACAAAAAGTCAGCGCTAGATAAGATTTCTTGATATTTAGCACATAACGTAATATTTTTATGATTTAGGAGGATCGTAAAGTAAGGATCCGAATTGATCTATAAAATAATTTTCGCGAAAATGGACCAGCCGAGCTAAAGCTTTACCAAGATCTCTAGGTGCTTCGATTTTTTATGAGAATAATTTTATTAAATTTGGTCATGCCTTTGTTAAAATAGAGCCAAGTAATGACAAGATCTCGTTTTAAAGCAAATTGCTGCAAAAGAATACAGTGTTAATCGCGATGTTGACAAATAGAGATACCGACAATATTGTGTTTTAAAACAGTAAAATTCAGTTTAACAAAATTAAAGTCAGATTTTCAAAATCAGTGATAAAAAATTAAAAGAAAGCGAAATATGCGATTTCGAGCATTTAAAAACTGAAATTCGACAATATGCGCTCCCTTTATTGTTGAACCGGCAGGAATCATCTTTTAAAAAGTTTTTGGATAAAGTGATAAGATTTATTTGGCATAAAATCATACTCTACGCAGGCTGCAGCAATTCGCTTCAAAATGACATCTTGCAATCACTTGGTTTTGTATGGGGAGGCGGACACATCTCCGACTTGGACAGTTTTCCGACCGGTCATTTCTCCGACCGGACAGTTCTCCGACCGGTCACTTCTCCGACCGGACAATTCTCCGACAGATATTTATACCC
>NIUQ01001915.1:0-25944 GCA_002796945.1 Plectus sambesii
ACACTTTAACGTGATCGAGACCAGTCTTGTTTCCTGCGCCTTTTTCATGTGATAGCTCATGTGTCCCGTACAATTAATATTAGTAAACAATCCATTCAAGCGGTTTGTTTGTCTCTTTCATTTTTGAGACATTCAGATCGCATTTGTGTATAATGTGTATTGCTATGCATAATTTAGCTCACGAGTACAGAAACAAAGGCGTCGTCGGATTGGACGTCGCAGGCTCGGTGCATGGCGCAAACGAAGCATACGAACCAACTGTGCTCGAAGTTTTCGACGTCAGTCTCCTGTAGCGTACAAATCAACTGTATAGCTTTAATGTTTTAGCGCGCGGTCGAGCTGGGCATTCACAGGACGGTTCACGCCGGCGAGTCGGGCTCTCCGAACGTCGTTCTTAATGTACGATTTTTATTTAAGTTTTGCAGTTTTGTACGGTGAGCATACGCCTTATCGGCCGGAGTTCTTTCCAAACACGCAATACGCGCATGTACACAAATATTACGCAGTTACGCCGAACGTAAAATCATTGCTCACAAAAAATGAATCGCACAGCGCCATTAATTAATTTCAGTTATGTTTCAAGTAAATTCTGCGAGACTGCGTAGAAGATTGCGCACATTCCATGGTTAATTAAACTATAAGAGAGTTTTCAGATGGAAATTTTATGCGTTCAATTGATAGTGTTATTATTTTACGGTGTATAGTCGTTCATTTCATGATTTAGCCTGTGGGCGTAACGTCGATATACATTTGAGTTTATGGAATTATCGATAGAATTTATCGTGAAGCAAGTTAAAGTAGTAATATGCGCAAATATTTTGATTGAAGTCGTTGCAACGAAGATATGAATAATTGTTTGCTGATATATGTGTCATTCTGTTAAAGGCAGATTAATTTTAAACTTTTAGGCGATAACTCTGATGCACGCTGAGCGTGTCGGACACGGTTACCGCGTACTTCAGGACGAATCCGTTTATAAGGAAGCCATCAAGCGGGGCGTTCATTTCGAAGCTTGCCCAACATCGAGCGTCATGACAGGGTCTATCCCGCTTGACTGGCCCAACCATCCGATCGCAAGGTGAGATTATTTTGAATCTTTCGACAGCTCTAAAATGCTGATTATCTTTTGCATTTTGCTTTTTTCTTGCACCAGTGAAAATCTTTCTGTATTGCTTTGTTACTTTCTCTTACTTACTTTTCCCTGACAGATGGCAGATATTTCCATTTTAATAACAGAGTGCAGTATAGTATAAAGCAATAGCTCATCGCCAGACTGTAATTTCATTTGCCCCAGATTGATTAATTTAGTGTGGCTATCTTGAAACAATTTGAATTTAGGCGATGAAAGTTTACATCATGTTTTTCGCTCATCCCTTATCTAATAACCAAACTGCGCTAGGGCATGGAAAAGAGTGAGAGAATAATAGCAATCCCTTCTATGGCATTTCAACTCATAACTGACCGCATTTAAAGAGAAACGTCACGGCAAGTTGTGACGGTAACCAATCAATACTACTAAGCTTTCTTAAAGTAATCAGGTTTTGATTGGCTTTGCTCTCAAAAGGGTATATTTCTTGTAGATGGGCAAAAGACAACGCCAACTTCTCGATCAATACGGACGACCCAACCTGCTTTGGCAAGTATATGAACGACGAGCTGGAAATCGCTCATAAGAAGATTGGCCTGTCTATCGATCAACTCTGGCAATGTGTAAAGAATTTCTCAAGATTTTCGTTCATATCATTAAACTATTGTAATTTAAGTCAGAATTGATAAGATATTAGAAATTTTTATTCATTCCATCTTTATGGAAGTTTTAGTTTATTTTTATGTCATTGCATTTTAATTATTTGAAAACTAGGCATATCATTTAGATCCAATCTTATTTAAAAATTTGGGTTTAAATAATTTCGAGGAGCGCACTCGAACTCGCAGCTGCGGTAGCGTGCAACTCGCCTTTACTGAAGTATTATTTAAATGGGAACTCCGGTTGCCCTCGGCCCAGAGGGTGCACTGTAGCTTGTTACTGACGACGGTTGATAATGTTGCTTAACGGTGAACTAATTACAGTATAAATTGGTGCGATCCGCATACGGCTAAAACACTACAAGGTTTATTCCTTCGCTCGCTTAGAAATAGAAACTGTTAAAAATAATTCCTTAAAAAACCGGAGTTCCTCTTCAACGCGCAAATACCCGTGGGAAACTGGTCAGCCGTCCTGGCGCAGACTAAATTATAGATCAAACTCTTTTTTATTGCAAGAGAACTCTGCTATTTCTGACTTATCTCGTCTTTTATCATTCGACCAGTCTACATAAAAAGCCCTGTTTTACAGCAACTGAATGCGGCCAAGGCATGCTTCCTACCAGAAGACGAAAAGGCTGAATTGATCAAGCGGGTCGAACAAGGACGACCACAATTGCATTAGATTGTTGCGCTGGAGTACTGCTCGTAGATAAAAAATATAATGCTCCGATCTTAATCGACTGTAGACGATAACTTTAAAATGCTAGTTGCGCCATTTGCCTGATAGATGTTCTGTTTTGTTGAAACGCTCGCTGACAGTGGTTGACAATTTCATCATATGAGTGCTGCTGATAAAGTGTACGAAACAAGTCATAAACCATGTTTTTTGACACGATTATTCTGTACAGTCAGATTCGGCATACTTGCGTTAAAAGATAACATCAAATTGAGATTCTTCATTCGCACTCTGAGTACACATAGGAAAATGTGTACTGGTCGTGCATTCTTTGGTAAAAAATGCTAATACAGTCAACAAAATTTGCTCAATGCTCACCAAAAGATAACGAAATTCCAATATATTTAATGAATCACAATAGAAGACAGTCGGGGTGCACATAGCTGATATATCAGTTGGGATCAATGTTGCGTAGATTCCAGTATTCGCGCCATGCACACTCCAATCAGATCTGATTCGTAGCAACCGTTCGAGTTCAAGCGCAAGCGGCCGTTCCAGCTTGGTCTCCAACTTTGTTAGTCGAATTAGAGTCATCTTTTACTCGCGCAACACTGGTCATGACGCAGTAACAGGTGGCAAGCCGCTCTGTCGTTTTCGAATCAAGTGTCCTTTACAGCGACAGCAGTTCATGCCTGTTGCCGTCGTGTGACATTCTTTATCCCCAGAACTGTAGTCGTCGCAAGATATTAAATCCTCGTGTTGACAAGTTTCTGCAATAAATATAACGATATAGTTCGATGCAATCGAGAAGTGGATGAATTTAGTCTTTCAATTTCTTTGAAGGCAATTTTGTCCTCTTCGTTTAAATTTATAGAAAATCTGCTATCAAAAAAGTTTTTTGAAATGTGCGAAAAATGGTGCTGCAGGACGTTAATTTGGCAATTATTTGCATTTTTTTTGTTTTATGATGCTTTCTGCAAGGCCGAAAACGCTTGCCGCGCTTGTAATATATGGAGCCAGAAATTATAAAAGGCTAGAAAACATTAAAAACTGGTTTTTGCAGTGCATATATATTTTTTTTATAAAAGCTACTGAACAGTGGCAAAATCTTTACTGGCAATCAGTAAAATTTCATAGACTTACGTTGCTCTATTACACCATTATCGAGAGATCGATTTCTCCTTGAAAGCGACTTTTTCAAAATCTCTTCGATGACATCATGGCCGTTATTGGAAGGTTCCTCTCCGTTGGTTATCGATGCCGATTTTAGAAGAGCTGCCAGCGTATCGAACTTGACGTCATTTCGCTGAACTGAATGTTTTCCATGACGATTGTGCTATAAATAAACACATGTACCCTCAGGTTATTCTGGACCGCAGACACGTTTTTGAGCAAGCAAGAAAGGGAGTTAGACCGGTCACAGACAGTTTGATTTTATCTTTTCGGCGAGTTCTGAGAGCACCTGTTTGCGCATTACGCTGCCACCGGCAGTGACTCTAGAGCAGCCTAACCGGTACAGTTTGCACTGAACCGGGAAGTTATTCGCTTATCGGGACGCTTATCTCTAATAGGCTGGGGCGGGCAGAATGACTGGAGCACAGGAAGGATTTTCCTCCGGTCTTTCGTCTCTTTAACGACCCCTCCCCACCTTTTCTTAATTTGAAGTTATTGCTAAGTCTCTTTACACAAACGCCATCATCCCCTCGCTTCTTTGCGTTGAGCAAATGATCCCGACCGGACGGGGAGGGGGCGGGGGTGTGCGCGGTGTTCATCAGATTGGGGTATCCTGACCTTATGATCATAGACAAGATTACATTTGAAAAAGTGGATTCGCTGCAAATACGAAAACTTTTACAATTTTCCCATCACTATCTGTAAATTTTACCTACAAAAGCAACCGATCAACCTGTGTAAATCTCTACCAAATAACTACCAAGAATGGGCATTGTAGCAAGATAATACTGGACTATCTTAAACTTTGTAGGTCAAAAATCTGAGGAACTTTTGCAAATTTCGCGTTTTATTCTCATAAATCACATAATAATAAATTAAGGCGCGAGGCTGGGGTCGGCTGTGTCCACATCAGCTGACGTATCATTGGACTAAAGGTACAGTGTCAACACACATACCTGATGTCTGAGCTTGTGCTGATGGTGGGCGTGAGGAGAGGCGAGACTGGCCGCGGTTGCGAAGAAAATTGCCTGACAGGTCAACACAAGGAGCGCGAAGAGAGTCGAGAGAATGGACGGAAGCATGTTCGGGCTTGTATTCGCGAGACACGATGACGTCACAACCTCTGGCTTCGAGTAGAGTTGAAATCGCCAAGGATGAGCAAATATTAACTGCTCGCCTGCAACCTGGACGACTATTAACTGTTCATTGGTGATGCATCAGAGGTAATTTAACAAACGCGCGCGCGCGCATCACTCTCATTGCTCAGCCGAGCGAAGCGAGGTGGCATCTCCACTCGTCAAAAACTATACCAAATCGGTCCTCCAACTAAAGACAATCACGTTTCGCAGTGAGAGTCCTACTTCATTGGTTAATGTTATTTAGTCTGACCTGGTTGGCACCTCTCTATTTTCTTTAATGTCTCGTTTACTAAACTTGGCATAGACTAGATGTGGAACCGTTCAACTGAAGAGTTGATCTTTTTCGATCGAACATTTCTCGTGACTTGACCCTGTAGGGAAACAGTTAATTACAGCGCGCACGAGCATGAACACAATAAAATAGCACAGTCAATAATGCCTTTCCTACCTAATTATACGCATAGCAGAGCAAGTTATACAAAAACAAACATATTAATTATATAATTATATAGTGTGCTGTAACAGGCATGCAATAATAAATAAAATAACGATAACTCACGCAATGCAGTCACACTTGATATAAAAAGCGGAAACCCAACTTGATTAGTGCTCACCAGTGTTAAAGCATATAGAAACAGATAATAATAACTGAATTACAGACAATGTCTACACCCCTGCACTTTCAGATAATGCAAACCAGGAATCTATTTCACTAAATTACTGCAACTATTTTATTGCAAGCTCAATGATTGAAAAGAGAACGGGAAATTACTGAAAAGCACTGTAAAATAACCTGTCATCGCGCTTGCAATTTTGCAATTGCAATAAATTAATTAAATAGACGCTAGCATGCAAAGGTTTATATTTCTCACGAACCGGAGAGCACTGCTGCAAAAAAAAAGTTCGAGCTCCTATCATTAAAAATAAAAATTTTCAAGTCGTGCAAGCAAAACGATTGTGGGGGTAAAAGATGGTGAAAGCATGCATTTTCTGCTTAATTGGTAAGAATATTTCGGTTCGGTCTTTTGACATATTAACTTTGATCGATTGATCTCCAGGATATGGGTATTATGATGATAAACTCGTAGTTTTACCCACTTGTCGCCCACTTTCGAGGAGTGCAAGCTCGTGAGCGGCTCCGGCTTGCACGATGGGGGCGTAGACAGGAGGCGTAGACAAAAAAGTGAAGCGGGTGAGACTGTTTAAAGGGCACAGGGAATGTGCATACTTCGTGGCATCGCTTCTTGCCACACAGAATGTGCAGCTACCGAGCTTAGATTTATGCAAGCTTCAATCACAAGGTCACTCTAACAATAAATTCTATGTCCTACTTCCTTCTGTCACATACAACAATATATTTGGTTTCTTGAACAATACATAAGATACATACGAACCCTCTGATCGGTGAAGGATTGGGATGGCAGGAACTCAAAGAGTTGCCCAAGTTAAAATAACCAAAGCTGCCGTTTTCAGTCATATAAGTATGGTATACGATAGCTAAAGAGATGTTTTGCTCTACAAAGATTAATCTCATTACTATAAAGATTTGTCTTGTAAAGACTTAATAAGATTTGGCTTTGCCCGCTAAGGCAAAGCTTGCAGGCTCTTCCATGTGACGTTATGCATGCATTACATAGCTGCTTCTCGCCCACTGCTGATTATCTGGAATAGCTTAAGAGTTGACATTCTACTGGCTCATCTTGCAACATCAACGATTAATAACACCGACTAAAAACTTACTAACGCCCAGTAGGAGCTCTAATAGGCTTTGAAGCATCCTATTACTCTCTATATCAGCGGATATTTTGACATTTTGACGCTTGTTTAATCAAAAAACCTTTCATCATGAAAGTCTCAAAACATACGCTTGAACGTCACCGACTTCAAACCGCTTGTAATTAAACGGGGGCGGAAGACGAATGACGTTATGAGCTCTATACATTGTCAACAGGATGAATCGTAAAAAATTAAGTTTAATTAAAGTCGAAGCCGGATCGTCAATGTGAATAGAAGTATAATCATTGAAATTCTTCATCTCAGGCATTCTGGAAGCAATCCAAAATTTTGAAATACTGGAAACATGAACTACTGAATCTCCAGAATGCATATTATAAAGAAATGACTAAAGATGAAAAAGTAGGCGATTTTGTCTCAAAGACTTGACTCAAGACCGAAGAGTAAGCGGATTTGGTTTCAGAGGAACCAATTAAGACCAAAGAGTAGACAATTTTTGGCTGCCCACGCGAATACTCACGAGGATGAAGGTGGTCTGACGCAATCAAACTGTAGGCGGAAGAGCTGCAAAAGAAACTGCAGAAGTCAGATTGCTTGTAAAACTTCTAGGGCCTATACCACGAAAGTAAAAGTAAAATGGGTTAATATCACTTATGAATAGTTGTCGCGACGGACAACTGCCTGTCATTTTGCACTCCGCTCATATCACCTTTATTATTACCTCTATTTTTGTGAAACATCCCCTGAATTTTTAGAAAACTTTCACTGAATAATATGCCCGGGTGGAGCAGCAACCGTAATCCTAATATTATCTCATCTGCGTATAACAGAATGAAATAAGCCAATTTTATTGGAATATAGGCGGTCAATCTTTAGCAAATTATTGTTCTTTTGAAGAAAAGTACTTAAACAAGTAAGAGCTAATTGGGAGATTTAAGATTTGTGGAGAGAGTAGGATTCTTATTGAGATCAAAACTAATGCTCGAATACTACTAATCGCCTTAACACCTCCTGCTGAAAGTCTATCATAACAACTAAATCGCCACCGACTAGCTTTTGCGCTTACAGTTAAGCGCATTGAAGCAGATATGGGATTAATCAGTGGGTAGACAGACAATTTCACGGGAGAGAGCTTTATTTGGGCGCATAAGGAAACATCTAACGTAAAGGCTAGTGCCCCTTCTTACTGTCAGTACAACAATAAGTTGACCTCTGGAAGCACTACTAAGCAAGGCGATGTGCTTCGAAAATGTGCGGCGGTAGACATCGGTTCGCGGACAGACGATAAGGAGCCATTAGCAGTGCCGTTCGGTGTCTACTCCAAGAGAGCAGTCAAAACAGCCTCACGAGGGACAGTGTCAGCGTCAGCGCCAGCGGCACCGACCTAGCGCCGCTGGCGCTGAATTACATGGACAAACAGGGTGGGGACATCGAACAAACAAAGCGCTTGTCCGTTACACGGTCCACTCTTAGTCCTCCATTTGCGGTTGAGGAGGTGCCAACACCTAGTTGAGAATGCACTGCCAAAGCGTTTGTGCAATGTTCACCTTCGATTTGATAGTTTAGAGACGGTAAAAATCAAGTTTGGGAATTATTTGGTGTATAGCAAATTTCTATTAACATTAACTTTATGATTTCCGCCTCAGACCGCGTTTCAAATTTAGGAAAACTTATGTAAGCATTTACCGGACGATAAGAGAAGGGAGCAGATGTTCTTCTAGAGGACTACGTCAAGAGCGGTGTCAGTGGTGATGGCTCCGTTTCACGCGTATCTTTTTGTCGCGATCCTTGGCAGCAAAAGAATTTGGAGCAGTCAGTCGACGGAAATTTTCTGTTTGGATATCAGCCCCTACTGCAGCGAGGAGGACTGTTGGATAAGGCCCGGTTATGCGAGAGAATTTTGCAGAAAAACTTGTGGAAACTGCCAAGGTGCGATTTAATATCTCTCTTTCATATAATGGGTGGGTTTCATATCGCCTACTTTAGCTAAAGTACGCGATATGACCAGGTACTGGCATCAACTGTTCATACTCCTTACGACATGTCTAAGATTAAATTTTCACTACAATGGACACTTATAGAATATTGCGCACGCTTTACTGGAACGAATCGAACAAAGGGGTATTCACAAAATTGTTTGCCGTCAGATTCGAATGCTAGGATGGACAATCATCGCTTATGAGCCGTTGTGGTTGCGTGGGTAGCTCCTCATTAGCTTAATAATTCAGTAGCAGCTCGGTAATAAAGCTACAATTTCTCACTAGTAAAGTTATTTTAGAGTTTAAGCAATATTAGACGCCGATTTCCTTGGACTTTGATATCAACGGGGGAGACAGAATTATGTAGCTTCAACATTCGCCTACAGATTATCCCTCAAGCGATCTCTGTAACTTTCCGCGAAAGGCTAACACGCAAAGCAACCCCGCAGTTCGGTCGCGATGAAATTGAATTTGGCATGACGAAGATTATTAAAAGTGAGACAAGAACAACATTCAAACGAGCAAATGAAAGAGGGCGTGGAAAATTGCTGACGCTACTCTCCCGCAATTCATTGTCGTTCTTTGCTATGAATAGCGGTCACAATACGTGCGTTAGTCAAATATCAGCGATCATAAATCTTTAATTAAATATAACGGTTAAATGGGATCGGATGTGTTCCAGTAACAAAATCATTGCGGAACTGACTTTTGAACATCGACATTTTGCCAAGAACAGTGACATTTTTTGTCAGTTTAACGGAGATTATAAATTACAACAATAGTGAGAATAACCATAGGCAAAGAATATTTATGAAAAGAAAATATTATGAATTGCACGAAAATACGTCACCGAAACATACCTGAGCAGCACTAACTGTAGATTTTCATAGTGTATCATCAGTTTATTACGGCTTAAATAATTTTGCTAATAGACTGAAAAATTCTCACTAATGAAAGAATTTCATAGAACATTTACCGGTCAAAAAAACTGGACGTCGTGGGAGGGCGAAATAAGAATGCAAATAAACACAGATTTTGCCAACAGTCGATGAACCAGGGAAGATGCGTAATAGGGTGACAAGTGCTGCATTGTTGAATACCTCCCACAGAGTAAACAAATAGAAACAGGATGCTAGCAAATAGCGAGGGCACACTGGCTAACGGCTCATCGCTTCCCACTCACTACCCTCCCCACGCCACAGCCACCCGATACCGCCGCTGGAGAGGCTGATTCAGTAGCATTCTCATCGTGTTTCTGACGAAATGGGCAGTAATTTGGTGAATCATGATGCTTTACTTGATTCACTGACACCTGTTTCACCAACCTAATGTGAATTTAAAATGTAGAATTACAATTACATATCTGCATTTTCATCACTCATTTGTTCACAGAAAGCTTCATGATAATGCAGAATTAGTGATCGCAATGCAGAAATATGATTACATTAATTTCATGATTTTGGCCTCAGACTCTGCAGTCGGGACGGTATTCTTGGAACATATCTTCTAACATTGAAGACATTTCAGACAACCTATGTTACGACTCAGAATACTATCCGTGCGCAGGCATGGATATGAAGGGTTGCGGAAAATACTTGAAAGATTACTGTCCAGTACTTTGCGGAATTTGTGAGCCATTGGAATATGAGCCGACAGCTGACGACGATTCGCTTTCATTCTTTCCGAGAAACTCGACGTTTCTTGGCCTATTTCAGGTTGGTAAATACTATTTCCCGAAATGAAAGAAACACTAGTTTCGTAAGAACTGCTTCCCTAAACATACTACGCTTTCACAATATGCAGGTGCTTAATTATTTTCTATCTCAATTATCGATTTGGTGTTATGAAATTTTCAACCAAGTGACATCTGCTTTAATTCCTTCCTCATCATTTTCCTCGACAAGAAGTTCTCAGCTTTAGTAAGACATTCCAATTATTTATTATCCTAGTGCTATGTAATATAAGTTTCTAGAACTATACTGGAATGATTGTTTAATTGAGTTTGCTAGCTCACTGTAGAAGTATTATAGCCCAGTCGCTGGATCGGTCAAACATTTAAACCATCACAGGCAATGGAAACTTCTACTTACTCCACTACAATAGCGCCGACAACGGTGACTGAATCAAAATACGACGAATTATCGACTGCTGATACATCAACTCTAGCGGTATCTATTTCTTCAACTGCCGCGACCTCTACAACCCCTTCAGTAACAACGGCTACATTCATAACTCCAACAACCGCTACCACAAGCATTACTACCACAAGCACAACAAGCACTGCATTTTCTGCTTCTAGTTTAGCAAATTCAACGCCAAATTCGACTCCAGCAGAGCTACAGACTTCTACTACACCGTCAGCGACGTCAACTGTAAATATTAATTTGAAAACATCGCTGTCTCGTTCAACTATTTCAACTGCAACCGTTCTTACACCACTATTATCTCTAACGACGCCAAATGAAGTTGAAACTTCTACTACTACGTTAAAAGCTACAGAAAACAAGACTATCGCAACTACCGCTACAACTATTCAAACTACCCAAGCGCCTTCGACAGCAACCAGAACTTCAGTAACAGTATCAGTGTCAACTGCTGCTGCAAAAGAAATTTCGACCACAGGACGATTCCCAGGTGAATAGATAGTGTGATGAGGCAATCATAAGCAGAGCTTTTCTCTTAATCAAATCATTTGAAATCAAAATACAGTTTATTTCTGAAATAACTGTTCTCATTTCATTTTAACTTTAATAAAGATATTCCAAAATCAAAGGGGATATTTTCTGAATCAAAAAGGATACTTTTCAAATTAAATTAGCATGGAAAATTTCCTCTTTAAATTGGAAAGTGCGTCGTTACTAAAGCGGAAATAGTATGTACGTACATTACTGTTACAATTGTAATTATTTATTAATATCTTCGCGATACTTTTGCGTTATCTGTTACTTATGTGTGAATTAAGCTAGAGACCATTCTCTTGAATAGCAGTATGAACTGCTCTTGAAAGACTGGGCAGCTGCAAGTAAAGATGCAATAGATTAGCACACGGTTAGCCACACGGTTCGCTTAATTAAATCGTCTCATATAATAACTTATTGACTCCTTTCTCCTCAGTTTATGTATGTCCTTAATTCAGTTGACATAGCTACATCAGCACGAAGATTGCGCTTTCATCCAAGCGAATGGATGAGCTATATTCGTCATCTATCTCATTCCGCACGGTCTTTGAAAAAGCCCCCTTCACTTGGTTCGGCATCCACGCGAACGATTCTGCTGCCAAAGCAAAGACCTAACTCAAAGGTAAACTTATATAGCTAAATATTTATAGATTTATGTATATAATTTCAAAGAGATCAGTTCTTGACTACGATAATAACTTACTGTTTCAAAAGTAGTAAAAAAGCAGTCCCTTTGCAAAACTTCGATGGGAAGAAATGAAACGAGCCCTGCGCATTATGGCTGCCGCTTAAATTGGGCCTATGGTACTGACCAGTCACTGAGGGGTGTTTAAGTACTAGAGTTAGTGGGTGGACTTGAGTCAGACCAGTTGTAGACGATGATTCGTCTTTCCGCCCATAAAATGATTGGAATTTGTTATTTTCGGTTGGTCATATACCAGAATAACCTGCAATCATTAATTTTATTTGATAACTTTACTGGGAAATCAAAATTTTACATCTGCTAGAATCTTAGTCATAAAATTAATCACCGTATTCATATTAATAGTATGACGATCCCGAGTAGTACGGTGCTGAACACATGATACAATAGATATGAGAGAGCGTACAGAAAGTCGAAAAATCTTTGCCAGCTATAGCTCTTCTTTATTCGGATTGGTAAGAGTTAAATGAACAAGTAATTTAAAATTGGCTAAGAAATGGTGCAGACCATCGAATCGTGTAAGATCTATTGAGGCTTAGTCTAACAAATAAAATAAGTTTCAAACTTCTTATGGTTGACATAGGCTTCATTTCGTAAAGAACGAGAGAAAACGTTTTAAAATTTCAAACTTATCAGGCGTCGTCTTTGTAGATCATCGGGAGTAGCCTGGGGGTAGACGAACGACGTACTGAAGAGATAACTATATGGGCGTAGCTAACTTCCTTCCTTACAAGAAGTTATCTCTCTCAATAATCTCCCGACATTTCAGATAGGTGGCGTCGGCGGAGCAAACAACTTTATCCCACCTTTGGCGCCATCTTCTAGAACGAACCCAACGTTGACTGCGACAGGTGGTCCTTTCGCAAGACTAAATCAGCGTCGGCACGTCTTTCATCATCCGCAAGAGTTGTCGCAATCTCAGCTCTTGGGCGAAGCTTCGAATCTTCCATCTCGTGGCGCTTTTATCGGAAGGTCCGAATTGACAATACCTCAACCGTCGCCGCAGACTGCTTCCATTGCTGACATAGTCACATTATTAGGTGAGCGGCGGGCTCTTTTTATACAGTCAGCTGATCGGTTAACTGAGTAATTATTATCTAAAATTATCCGAGGTCATGTGATCGATGCGGAAATACTTTAGTGAAAAGCGATTCAGTAGCTCTTTGGTGTGGATTTTTGTTTCAGTCATTTCGCTAGCATTTATGGAAAAGAAGTGCGTTTGTATTAGAAGGGACTACCATTCCCCCCCCCCCCATCCCATCATAGATGGCTGCCAAAAGCTAACAGATGGCTAATCTGTGAAAGATAGCCTGTCATTGACAGATGGTTGAAATTCGTCACACGATCAGCTGGAGAAACCAGTTTATCGTCCATGTGCGTCAATGAGGAAATTTCTTTCTCTGTGATGACATCAATGAACGCGAGTCATTCATAAATATCAAAGTACAAACTACTCACGTCATAAATGCACCACGTGTATTTGCTCAACTTCCGAAACAAAGCATAGGCCAATTAGGAATCTTTGATTTTCGCACGAAGCCTGAGAATGATCGAGAATGATCGAGAATGGCACGTGTTCCTGACGTCAACTTCCAGACGTTATTGACGCAGAATGACGTCATCGGCTGGCTTCTAGCGCGCACATCGTCAGCAAAATAGAAAGCCGAATATCGATTAAACGAGTTGAATTTGAAAATGTCAAAACGCAGAAAATGCGTTGTCAGCGTTAGAGGGGTGCTCAGATTAAACAATTAGTTTGTCTAAATATATGAATTAGGTGACATAGCACCTGAATTTCGCTTCTTTTTAATCGAACTAAGCTCTAAATCTACGCAAAAAAGCGAACAAAATAAGGTTCGTTCGATTGACACATTGTTAGGTTCGAATTAAGAATATGGTTTGATGCCTTCTCTATCATTTTGGGCGCGAAATTCAAGCATGTAATGCAACTGCAACTTTTAACAGCCTGAGCACCTTACTAACTTCGCTCTCTCTCGCTTTTTTGGATAAATAGGTGGAAGTCGGATTCAGTGACTAAGAATACATATTATTAGGCCAACTCATTGTTTAAATTGAGTTCCAATTCGAAATGAACTCACAGCTTGAACCTGGGTCGCGAATCTTGTCATTTCGAGATCAACATTTTTTTATAATACTCACAAAGACATTTCGCCTATATTCAAGTCGAAAAGAATTGAATAGAATATAAAGTCTGGCCCTGCTATGTTAAAATTTTTTCGATCAGTGGCAAAAATTTGTTGCTTCTAGCGAGATTAGAGAAATTCACAACATTTCTGGTACCAACGGAAGAAGACCCAGCCTAAACACGCTTACTGCGCATGTCTGATTCATTTAGACATGCTTTATTCATCCGCTGCAACTGCCCTTTATCGTTTTTACATTGCTTTGCGAGAGGGCGGGGGGTGCAGCATAAACCAGAAACACTATGGTTCAAGGGTACGTTCTGATTGAGGGGATTTATGTGTGCGCGTGCTTGAATGTTCGTCATGTTACATTCGTCTTTGTCAAATTCTACTCTTTATCGGGTTTACAGAACACGTAGAGGCATTGTGACGCACCCACACGCGTTTACACGCGCGTCACAACGTAAACAATCGCACCCTTTAACGCACTCGTCTTAGAGAAGAACTCGGATAACTGAGGCATCTTGGGAACCAGAGAAGAGCAACACTTATCCGGCTCCCTCAGTTATACTAGATCTAATGTTAAACATATTAAGGGGTCGTATTCAGCAATGCACTGTTGTTAAGTTTGCGCTAGAAAGTCGCAAATTTACGCTTATTATAAATAAGCACTAGTTATGAAAGTTAATATAATATATCGCTCCAGCTCCAACTTTGCGAATCCAAAACATAAACTATTGAACATCGCTGTTAACTTTCGATACGTTGAAATTCTTCTTGCTTTATCTTCTGACCGGAAATATAGCATTCTTTGTATTGAGGGCTAGGAGTTTTTTTATCTTATCTCTGACTCTAATTCTGACCTCTAATCAAAAATGAAAGCTTCTCTTGTCAGAAAAAATACTGCTAACTATTCAATACATTTGACTATGGTTGATAACTGACTTTTCAACTGAGCTATTGTTTTCATTTCCATATGATTAACTAATACGCGCATAAGGGGAATTATTTTCGTTCACAATGGTCGCAGTCAATTCTCCATATTCGCCTGAAAAATGCCTTAACTCTTATATTTTTCAATTTCATCGATATTTAGTATCTTATAGTGATTAAATTTTCTTGACCATCAGATACGCCATCCAAAAATTAGTGGTTTAATTCTTACCCTAACTAGTATGCCCTGTACTCTTCGCTCATTTCATAACTTTGCTAATGCTCAGGTTGCCGCGATCGTGATGAGAGAACTTGCGCGCAGATTACTGAAGTATCCTGCCGTGCTCGACCAGGATATTACTTGAAGCTGTGTCCCGTCAAATGCAAAAATTGTAACGGTAAGGAAACCAGTAGAACTGGATTGGGGTTCTTTAAAATGCCAACATTCAAGGATCTTCTATCATTTCTATCTCCATCTAAATTAAAGCTTAGTCACGACGGACAGAAAATGTATCATAAGACATTGTTGATGACACATACAAAAACACCGGAAATTGTTATCTCACCAATCACATCCGGTCCACGGCATTCATGTGTTATTTGTTTACGCTTCACTGTTAGTAAACATGAAGCCATCTTGACTTCCCAAAATGTATTGCCATTGGCTAATTGCTCTACATTCCACAATCGCAATTTCACAAGTTGCAATTGTCGTCAAGTAGCGTGAAGACATTCGCCCCTACGCTTTGAAAACTTGCAAGTAAATGTATCAATGGGAACATTTAAGGACTTTTGTGTTACGACTCGAACAAGGTCGATTGCGCGAAAGTCGTCGAAAGCGGTGGCTGCCAGCTGGAAAATGCTGCCGAGTATTGCCCTCAATCATGCGATGAATGTCCAAAACCATCATATCTCAGCGGTATGGTCAAATTACTTGCTACACCTATCGGCGCTCTGATTAAATAAAGAGAGCGAGTGAAACAAACAGAGGATTTTCTTAATAAAGCTGATGAAATAGTGAGAGAAGAGTGCATCGGTTAACACTCTCTACTTTATAAATAGTTCGTTCAAGATGTTCAATGTAGTACTTTATCTAATTTTTAGTCGTAGGTGTTATCGATTGTGAATACTTGAACCTTATCAAAAAATTCTTTCGATTGTTTAGTAGTCGAACTGCAGTGTTTTTTACCGCTTAGTTTATATCTAACTGCCACTGAACATGTTAACAAACATGATAATCACTTTCCATTTTAATTAATTGCTCCCTAAATATCGACATATTCCCGTCACAACTATTCCCTAAAACTAGCTCATTAATATTTCCCACAGTAGTAATCCTAAGGTTATTTTTATGTTTCAAATTACAAGCGATTATTGAAAAGTTTTCCTGCTGAAAATTAATTTATCAACTTTTGACTCATATTATACCCCAAATAGAAATGCTTACCTTTTTCAAAATATCTCTCGTAGTAAATCATTTCGTGATCCCATTCCAGTTTCGATTCTAACAGTTAGCACATTTTGATAAATTTTCAGATTCTGGTTCAAGATGCAAAGATGAATTTCCCACATGCAAAAATTTAGCAGCGTCAGGAGTTTGTCATCATGTTTACAATGTCGAATTGCTTAGGTTATTCTGCGCAAAGTCTTGTGGATTTTGCAAGGAATCACCGTTCTATTTTATGGATACTTCTCAGTACTACGCTCGGGTTTTGCATTGATATTGGATGCAATAACGCGGCTTACAGTTCGAAGTTTGCCATACTTTTCTTGATGTAACCTACTATAGCTCATGATAGCTTCATGTACGATTAAGTTATTAGTACGTTCGTTAACGATGGCGACGCTTCCCACAGAATCAATGTTAGTTAGCCAGTTTTGATTGCACGCACGAATGAAAGTGTGATATATTCTTGAATTTGTATTATGACCTAATGAACAAAGCGCTCTTTATCCGGAACTATTACAGTGTATGGCATGAAAAGATATCTTTATTCACGTTGATAGTTCTGTTTTCATTCAAGGTAAGAAAATTTCACCGGACCTTAGAATCACAGGGCAAAAAACGGAAAAGAACAAACCATAAAACAATCTCACGACAGAATAATGAACAAATGCGGTGATACAGAAGAATGACATCGAGCCATTTTTTTTCTCGAAATCAAAGTGGATGAGAATACACTAGTAGCCGGCGAACGGGAGCGGACTAAAAAGGTCCAAGAATAATGATGATATGAAGATGATAATGAAGCGCATTTTTGACTATTGAAAGCTTACTTGTTCTTCGAGAGGAAGTGTGGTTCTGGTGGGCCGTTCGTAATCGCAAGCATATGAGGGCGTTGAACCTTTGGCGCTATCGTCTGTTGATCTTCTGCAAATGTCGTAATCGACTTTAATTGAGTTAAATTTGATAGAACTAGACTCAATGTTTGAATCCCGAAATTTCATCGACGCGGAATTATCTAAAGCCGTCTGTCTTATAATATGTTACTTCTGCTGGACTTGCCAGCAAAAGCATAACATAGCTACGCGCGCTTTGTGCCTCCACTGACTGGATCCCTAATTTTATCTCAGCTTCACACAAACTGAACTGATTACGGTTAATCGTTCTCGGACCAGCACACAACTTGGCTTTGTTGGGTGATCAAATGTGGATACAAGTATTGCATATGAACGAGGTTGCTCTAAGAAAATAACTCTTTTCCAGAAGACTCATCAAAAACGTTTGTCTGTAAGAAACCCTGATGAGAGTAAGTATCCCTGAGAAATAACTCAAACTATTTCTATCTAGGTATGTGAACGAAAGAAATTATTGCGAAACTGAACTTGCCTGCTTTCGGCATTCCAATCATGTACTGTTTGTAGCGACCGAGGAAACACAGGTAACAGGTGAGCGCAGACAGGATCAGAATGGAAAGGAAAACAGCGAAGATCCACCAGAAAATCTGCGTTTGATATTGATCGTCTTTGTCCACCACGATTACAGGCGATTCACACATCTGCAACGCGACCATTACTTTTAAGTTTAGATACATTCAGATTGGTGCTCATCAGAAAGTAAGCATGCATCTGTTTCACAAATTTAAATTCTTGTAGATGGCTTGTGCATTCCACCGCTTATGTGTCATGACACAATGGCAGCTTTTTGCTTAATATTGAATAGGAGTTTTGTTAATTTTCTTTTACATCCACCATATCATTAAGAATTACTGAATGCATGACGAGATTATGATTCCGGTCAACTTTGTCTATTTCAGTCAATCCTGAAGCAGTCGAATGTAAATTCAGCGCACAGTACCTCGATGTTGATGACTTTGTACTGCAAGTAGACCTGCGTCAATTCGCTGTCGTTTCCAGCAAGGCCAGCTAGCATCGTGAGCACGCTTCCCTTACTCAACAAGACGTCGTCATTATTAGTTGCATGGAAGCAGACAGACGATCTAAAATTGACGTATTACTCGTTTGATCTCAAATTTTACGTTAGAAATAACATCCAAAGAAACAGATGTTGCTCCCTACGTAGGAAACAGCGATTATCAAACCTCGAAAATTAGCGTCCGCTGACCAACTCACCACTCGTGCGAAAAGCATGCAATGATAGGTTGGGAATTACGTAAATTTATCAGAAGATATAGGTATGAACCCGCAACCCTCCCTCACCGTAAGCTACTGCTCTTTCTCCTTCAAAATTCCTCAAATGAGGGACTGTTCGGTATTCCCAACCCTTCTTCTAGTAATTATTTCCGGTAAAACGACCAGAACCAAGCCATATGAAGCGCCTGGAGACGGGAAAATTTTAATGATAATATTCGTATGGCAAGAACCGGAATTAGTACAGACAGAAATTGCAACTGACCGTTGAGGGCTCTTCCAATGGTACACTTGAGGTCGATCGAATACCAAGTGAAGCTGATCATTCGTTTGATTGATTGTTTGCTGGACCGCTCTATAAATGAAACGTGTACGTAAAGTAGGTAAAATTGTCAGTTACAGTACAATACTGATACAAAAGAGGTTCGCTACAAAAATTTCTAGAAGCTGGCAAGTTAATAATTACTATTCATACTTTGCTATACTATTCTTTTTACTTAGTTTTTAACCTGAATCATACTATGACTACTTATCACGCTTTATCTGTTGATCTACCTACAGTTTCAAGTCAGTTTTTAAGAGCAAGGAATATATTCTTTCTTAACCACCTCATATGTTGATTGTGTGTGCAGCGCTAATATATATTCTGCAAAATTACAGAAGTAAATAACATACTGAGTAAAGTGGGTCAGAGAAGATCCAAGGCTGTCGACGGGCGCCTCGAAAACGTACTTCAGTCGCGATGAGTCGTGAATGTGATAAACCTGAATCAAGTTGCATGCTAATATGGCACGACTTATACACGCTTAAACAAAAATAGGGTACTAGACCTTTGCAAAAATTAGTTCTCGACGAAACTGTTTCTAAGCCTCTTTCTTATTTCATCAAAAAACATAAACAATGTTATGTTTACACGTAAGGCGCTAATAGGGCGTTTTAATAACAGCGTATTGTGACGGAAATTTTTTTTTACCCTCCAATATTAGAAATTTCACGCCTACCCATTCAATCCAATAACAGATTTCATTTTTTCAAAGTTTCACTTGATCAGTCAGAATCTTATCTCAATAGGCCTTAAGCAAAACTTCTCAATTAATATTTGCACTCTGGCTGCAGACTGATATAGACATAGAGTAAAATTTTTCGATACCAGTTTAACTTATAATGATATTTCGTTTTTACCGGTAAGTTTGGCAGTCCTCCAAATACCGGTATAAATTAATTTCACTATATGCTAGAAGTAACATGAAATTGCATCCACTTCATGAGATAACAACCTTAGCGACTAGATGAGCATAATCTGCATCAGTAGCTTTTTCTTTGGCGACCAAATTGAGCGTGTAGATGCCCTCGCTGGTCCCGTCTAGGTCAGCGGCTACACGGACGTCTCCAGTATGCGGATCAACGACAAAAGCGTTCATCGAATTCGTAACATTAGTTTCTGCTTCGGCTCTGAAAATATCAGACGTATGTAGCATATCATAAGTGTCCGGGTATTGAAGCCACAGATCAGCACGAACACATTTTATGCAGTAACCTATTTTAATTGCAAAACTATTCCTCTTGCTTAGCCCCGCGAAAGATGTTCATTAGTTCTGTTCGATATTACACCAAAATAACAACACGAAATGCGTCAATGGTCAACAGAGCATATGCTTTACACTTACGGTTTAAAAGCAACATCCTTGAGCTCATATTTCAGTTCTTTTCCACCCATAATTGGCGCGCTGATGGGAATCATCGCATCAACGAAGCCACTGCCTGAAAGGAGAAGCCATTTAGACGTGCAGACAAAACCGTGCCTTGTTTATAAATACCCATTATATTGTTTCTACCGATCTATAAAGTTTATGCCTATTTTTGTTTGTGGTTGCGGAGACTTTAGGATATCAACAACGGTGGGTACCTGTACGCACCTGTGGGGAAACTACTCTCACCGAGCACATAATACCATTTTATGCATTATTTACCTTGATAAGGTGGCCTTCATAGCGCAATTATTCACACCCTCGGACTTCGAACGTAAGAGATACAAACCTTCTCGAAAGTTACATAATTAAGTATATACCCACGCCCGCATTCGAGGTTTAGGCTATTGTTCAAATGCTAGATGCAGAGGCCAATAGAGATGTGCAAATTTAATAGACAAGTAAATATTTCATTACTTCCTATCTCCACAAATAAAAATCATTTGATGGTACATTTCTCTCTTTGCCCATTTACACTCACCCATTGTGATGATACTATTGTTCATAAACTGAATGGTTGGCCGATGGTCGCGTTCCGTGTCGGCCATAGGTTTCATCACTTTAACGATCACATGGATCATGCTCTTGTTTTTCGATGAAAACTGAATGTCGATAGACGTCGTTTGATTTGCCAGCGGACTCGCAAGCACACAGAGCTGGTAAGTCGCTCTATGTTCCTCAGGCAAGGGTGCCGACACGAAGATTTCTCCGGAAGTCTGATTGATGTCAAAAATGCCGTCCTCATTATCGCCTATAAATGATCCTTCATGGACGATGATTCGCATTCACGATCGTCGATGAAAAACAAATGGACTCAAACAGGACGCTAAGAATTTGATCATTAGGTTAAATAAATTGGAGAAGAAGCCTAATTCAGAAAAAATTTCCAGACACCCCTTCAAAATAGTGAATTAAAATTTTGTTTAGAATCGTTCTCGCTTTCCCCTTAACTGCTTCTATGCAACGAAACACGTCAAGTTTAATAAATAGGGTCTTAATTAGTGTGATTATTTCTAAAAGAAATGAAATGATATCTGCGGGAGTCAAGCAAAGAGATCGAGGACTACTCACAGTGTGGAAGAAGGTAATAGTTGACGATATCGAACGGGGGTAAGTCAACGTCTTCCGCGTGAACTTTCCCCACCATCATCATATGCATGGATTCATTCGTCCAGCCGGTAGTATCCTCAGCATTGATCATAAACACAATGGGCAATGATCCCTAAATAAGAAAAATGCAGTTTGATTTGTCCTGCTCTGTTTGACTGCACTTTGTGTTTGTTTTATGGTTTGCCACAAAAAAGATCGTAGCATCAAAGGGCTATCTCGTGTTTCAACAAAAAACATCCCGAAGCGCATATAAAGCGCAATATTGCATTTAACGCAAAACCAGTATTATTAGCATATTCCAAACAAATGGTAGCCAAACAAAAACCAGTCTCACATCGGTTTGACTGCCGTCACCAAGGAAGTTTGAATTCGCTCTGAGTACTAATTAAATTTTATTCTTAGTAGTGTGTGTTTATCAGGGTATTGCAGAAATACTAGGAGGCGATTTAACATGAACTATGGTGCCTTAAAATTATATGGAAGTAACCCATTACTTATAACAATCGAACATTGCTTGCATTCTTTCGTCGAGCACCTTTAAAGAATGCTTATTTTGTAATGTTGATTGAACTGTTCAATACTTTAAAAAAAGATCTTTAACTAGCCACAAGGAGGCGGCGTTCAAAACTGATAGTGAAGGCAGACCGCTTTTCCCAACTCATTACTATGAAATAAATGATCATTGTCATATTTTATGCCTTTGAATTATCGGAAGGCGGAGCAACTGTGCAAAAAAGTGTAGAGGATTGTCTTATCTGCCCCACTACAAGCACCGACGACTCTCCCAAGCCAACAAAACTGTTAAAATTGTTTACCTGGTCCTGACCGAAATCGGGAACATTATCGTCGGCATCGGCTATTTCAATTCGCAGTGGTCGGCTGACTTTGTTGTTCGGGTCGATTGAACTTTCAGCAGTCACGATAACCTGAAGCAAGACAGAAATAAGTTTTTGACTTTGATTCCCATTGATCTGTAAGTTTTTAATATAATATATTCAAATTATTGATAATTAGTGCTTTATTATATATTTTACGTTTGAATCACATAGTTTCTACATGTAAAAGTGTCACTGCAAAACTTTTAATTTGTAATTATGACTGCGCTATTCAAGCAAAAACTATTTCAGTTTAATGAAATGATTCTAAAGTTTAGAAAATTGAATGTATTCAATGCTGTCAGCTTCCGGCATTCAGAATCGTAAACCATACGTAAAATGTTCAAAATTGTGATTTGAGGAATTGAGTTTCAACTCTGCATAGTCATAATCCTGTTATCATGTTAGAATGGAACTGAGACTCAGTTTTTAAATTCTCAGCATTGAAAATTTTGTGAAAGAGATTTCTGATACTGAGCCCTGATATCACTGCGTTGTCTACATTCCGATGTTCGAAGACTGAGTACTGTATGTTATGGATGACATTCCTATTCGTGTCAAGTAGAGGAGCAAAAACACGTTCCTTATCGTAAATATTATTGCTTTTTATGCATATGCTGTAGACGACGTCAATCATGCAGTTTAGAACGAAAATATCAATAAGATCGATAGTTCCACTCTGTAGATGGCAAGACGACAAAAATATTTTCACACGCGTGGAATGTTTTGAGCGGCACGACCCAATTTGGTCAGCGCAATGTTGTTCACAAATAAGGTCCTCGTTTGATAAATTAGTACATATCGAAAGACCACTTGTAACAATACGTGATGAATGCTGAGATAGCGAGTTGCCGCGGTGCGATGTTCTGCTTGACATGTTTCACATATTGCGCGGCACACAAGCATAACATAGTCTTTATGGAAAAACATAGGTCTAGAAAAGGCGTGTAGCTAGAATCGACGAGTTGGGGAAGTAGGACGTGCGGAAATCGCATGAAGGGAAAATTCTTAGAGCTTCGAAGAAACACATGATCATCCTACAAAAACCGATGACATTTTTCTCTCCACCTCTTAAGCTTCGCCCCTGATCTAGATCAATAGATTTCACAAGAATAAATGTGTTTTCATCTGATTAGAAATTTAGGACCCGAAGAACAGCAGTTCATTTAAACCAGCCCTTGAGTTTATTGAAGTACCTGGCAGCGAGCGAGAATATTTCAGCAAAGTATCTCTGCCTTGGGGCTCATACCGTCGGAGAGATATCACGATAAGCAAGAAATATGAAACAAAGAGAGAATGCAGCGTATTTTGATTCATGGTCAACTTCTCTCTCCCCTACCTTAGGCTACAGTCGCATTCTACGCGGACGCAAAACGGAAAGAACGAAAGTGGCATGGCGCGATTCTGGTTCTCATTATATGACGCGATTATGTTACTCCTTGATCGATTTCAAGTTATCTCTTTGAGTTCTGTTACAATCAGATCAATCCGCCAGTATCAGCCTGAGCAGTCTATTCGCCCTCTTTTCAGTCGATCTCGGTTGAACCATCGCTCAATTTCTTTCATGTCAATAAATCTCTTCAATACGCAAATCCTCACTTTAATATAATTGCAGGTGGCTTTTAAAAACTCGTTTCCATAACGGTCCTGTCAGCGATAGTCAAGCTCATCCTCTGCACGGTGAAAACTGCATTTATTTGAACTATAGAAAGGCACTGCCCGACAATCAGTTGTCACTATACTGACTACGGAAAACTTTTACGCTACCGGAAGGAATGTGAAAAAGAGCGCGCACCTCATAAATTAGCAGTGTGAAACGTTAAAGATAGAGAACAGGCAGAGAACTCTTTGTCTGAAGGCAGAGAGGAATGCAAGAGATAAAATCTGAGTTCTCTGCCAACGCTTGACGAACCAACCCTATCCTCTGATAATGAGCCACACGGATGTTACGCTCGAAAAGGGTCAACGACTTTGTTACGTTTCCGCAATAATAAAATTTGAAGCTTACAATTAGCGATTGCTTTTGGCGTTATGAGAGAAGGGGACAGGGGAAAAAGGTCCCGCAGGCTAGTTTATCGAGGTAAAGCCATTGTAATTACAATTTTTTGGAAATGTGGCAACTGGTCAGGTGTGATAAGTGGGGTAAAAATCTTAACACCTATGTGATAACCAATCATCGCACCTCCAGCAAAATGTAATTGTACCGCTTTATTTGCAACACTTTTATGAACACGGGCATCTTAACAGGCGTTGCGTTACATTATAGTTTTGAATGACAGTTCGTCCCTTTGCCTTCACCAGAAAGACAGCACAATCGAAAGAGGCCTTTCCCATCAAAAGACGAAGGAGGGGCTATCGCCAGGTGAGATCGCCTGTCACGCTCGCTTAGAAATCTACGTAGACCGCGTAGGGCGGCCTTGAAACTCGTCCGGTGATTGATCGGCTTTGGCTGACGTTGTTGTTCGGCAGAAAAACGCCCGCGACCCAAGATGCCCCGCCGAGACGAAGGCCTTTTGGCCGATCTCAGCAGTCCTAAACTCGTTTCTCTTCGGCGTCACGTCGCGCTCGCCAACAAACGAATATTCAAAGCTGGCCGCCAACGATGCGGTTGGACGACCACACAGCGCGCGCAAATGTTTTTCTCGTATGAGAAAATATTTTGCGAGCAAATACACGCCATGATGAAAATTTACTTGTTGCATTTCTCCTTCCTGTTACACGCGCGCAATGCTTTTACAAAAAACGTGGGAATATTCATATTAAGTATCGCTGCCTCAACTGATTCACAGAGCGTAAGGCTGCTGATGGAGCTCAAAGCAAATAAATGCGCTCTGCCGCGCAGATTTTGAAGTTTTACATTCAACCTTCCAGAGCTGAAGCCGATATTCGAGATGACACTGCATACTCTCCGCGACTGAGCACAAAACTTAAATGCCGCCAAGTGCGCGAAAAACTTTCCCTCTTTCCAAATTTTTTATAGTCCAACCAAAAAGAAGAAACTCCACTCGCCGCACAAACACCCGAAAATAGAGGACAACAACAAATGACGCTGAACGTCAAAGTTTGTCAGAAAAAACCGCGTATGTCACCTTGTAGACCGTAAGTAGATGTTTAAAATGTTTTTGTGAAAACAATTTTTAGAATTAGAGAAGTGCAATGTAGTCGTCCATAAGCAATGTGATAGAGCAAAAAGTAAAGTACATACATCAGAAGCCAACAAAATCAACGCCAACCGTCAACTCGACTCATCATGTTCATTACTACAAACAAAGTATCAGTCCAACAGAAGAGTAAAAGGTAGCCGTATCAGATATGTACTGCAAAAATGTTCGAAACCAAAATAACCATGGATGCGAACAAATTGAGTCATTTATGGACACCCTTGGAAATGTGCGCCACCGGTAATATGCCATTCTTTGAGTGCAGTACGCTTCACGCGCGATTGATGCTCATTGAATTAGGATAGTGTCGAGTTGGGTATTTAGAAGCTACTGAGTCGAACCTTGAACATTTCTGGTCGCTCTGCAACTTTGGTAGTTGCTACCGCACACACACACACCCAGCTCCACCCAGTACCCAATTCTGGGGGAGACATAGATAAAAAGATTAGGTGAAAAAAACTGAAAACACAAATTCGCCTTCTCCAAAACGTATACCCATTTGTACGTCTCTCTCTTTCTCACAGTCTTTTCGTTACTTGCAGTGCAATCAAATT